>PVIH01008744.1:0-88233 GCA_004025045.1 Sigmodon hispidus
GGTAAAATGAAGGTTATTTTGTCTGTTAAAAAGTAAACTTTTCAGCTTGCCCAAACTTTAAAAGGCAGCAGGTACCAGGTGAGAATTATACATTTTGACTTCATTTTTGTTCCTGTTTTTATTTTGAATCAAGTTGGAAATGCTTTTATAGTTTTATTTTCAAGGACACAATAAAAACTGATAAAAACTGAAAAAAAAAAAAAAGATTCTGGTGTCCATAAACCATATATTAATTTTGTGGGGCAATTGTTTCTCGATAGTAGCCTGTGCCTGTTCCTTGACATTTTGTTTGCAGTTTTAGTTTCTCCATGCATTTTATTTATTATTTATCCTGTTACTTAGAAATACATTGGTTAACAACTTCATAATTGCTTCCCATGATCTACAGTATTAGGCATTCCTTGTGGAAATCCTCTCAGTTTTGGTATTTGCCTATATATCATTGTCATACATTAACATAACTTATATCACTGTAACATCATATCTGTGCCTGATTTGTTTAGAAAGAAATCATTTCCTCAGCCATATATGAGACCAATTTATCCAAAATGTAGAAACACAAATAAGTCTTTAATATGTAATGTAACTTAGGTGTGGGAGAAGTTGACGGGTTCACTAAAATGTTTTAGTGAACATTCCCAGGGTATGCGAGGGATACTTCTGCTTTCACCTACCATGTTCACTCAGAATGTGCTGACTTATCTCTGTAGATTCATTTTACTTTGAACTCCCAGCTTACAAAAATAACCCTGATATGAAGACTTATTATTATTTAGGAAAGCTCAGCCTATAGCTAAGGCTTGTTCCACAAGGTCTCATAAGTTAGATTAACCGATTTCTCTTCATCGACATGTTGCCACACGACTTGTGGGTTTTTACCTCTTCTCCTGCATTATCTTGCTCCCTTTGAGTCACCCTGGCAACCCTGCCTTTCTTTTTCCCTGAGCTCTCTTTGTCCAGAAGTCCATGATATTGATCGTTTATCTTTTTGTTAAATCAATTAGAAGGTGTCTTGGAAAAGACATATCTTTACATTGTACAAAAAGATGATTCATAGCACGTTTCTCTCACTAATCTCTTAGCCTGAAATGACCCCTAAACTAACAAACTTTTAAAATATTTATCTAGACCAATACTTAGTGAAGTTTCTGTTCTAGCACATGTGACAGTCTATTGAAAGTCACTAATCATCTTGTTTTTCTGATAACAGCTCCTATTACTGAACAATTCCCAGCATGGTATTAGTTATCTCAGATACTTCTACTCATGAGGTCACAAGGCTTTGATAAACCTTTATTAAGTGCCCAGTTACCTTAAAGAAACCCAGTGCAAGAGGCACAGACTGGAAACTGGGTTGTTTTGTGGGCCTCACAACTTGAGGTGAGGGAAGCCAGAAAGGACCCCCTATTGTCCAGTAGCCTAAGCAACCAGGGAGGCCAGACTCCAACTCACAGTGGCTATAAGATGAGGTATTCCTATTTCTATGCTGGAGGGACCCTGAGCTGTGTGGCTCTTTAGTTAGAGAAGCTGTTCTTGGTCCTAATGTCCTCCCTTTCTAAGTCTCCATGCCTGCTTCTTCTAACTATAATAAGGCATTCCCTCTATCCTTGAGATTCCTTTGCCCTGTGACTAAGATCTGCCTTGGTTTCAGCCCCAACAAGCCTGGCTACTGTTGTTTATGTTTCTACCTTTGGCATACATAGAAACAATTGCATTTGGAATATTGCCAGTATTACACATACAAGGACATATGTTGTTGAAGGTAGGATTTGCTGTCCCTACAAAAGCCCCAAACATGTGCATCTCCTTTCTTGAGTCAGTGCACCTGACTCTGAGACAGGAAGAGGGACATCAATAAATAGCTAGAGAAGACATTATGTGATTAGGAACAGCTAACACGCTGCCTAAGTTCAACCTAGACCACCACTGCCACCATTGTATATCTTTGGTTAGAAAGGTGTCTATATAAATGTAGATGTTGTATCCAATCCTTTTTCCCAGATTGGAGTATGTATTTCCGCCGTAAATGCATGAGGCCTCAGATTCACTGTAGAAGCATGATTGTACAGGTTAAAAACATTTAAAAGGGTGCTACACTCTAAGTTGTAGGAGAGCATTTTGCAACCTGATTTCATTTCAATGACCTAAGAAGTCAGGGCAGATTTAGTTGACTGCTCACTAAGCAGGCAGGTGACTACATGGAGTCAATTCGTATACCTCACTATAAAGGTATTTGAACACTATGATTATTGCTACTTTATCTGTAGTTAAAAGAACCTGAATCAACATAAATGTCCATGGGAATATTAATGGGAAATAAGTTGACAAATATAAAAGTATGTGCTTATTATACAAACACACAGAGGGGGTGCTATTTAGCTCTAAAACAGTGGAATTATGAAATCAACAGAAAAATGGATATATGTGGAATGTATATCAGTTGAGATCACCCAATCATATAAAGAAATACACTACATATTACCCCCATATGCCATTTCTAGACAGTGATATAAGTACATATGTGAAAAAAATGTGTGTGTGGGTACAGTATGTAAAGTAGAAAAGAAAGTAAAGTTTAAATATTAGGTGACAAGGAAGGATTCAAAGCAGGTATTGAACATGGGTTGTGAAAAAACCATAAGATAACTGATTTTCAAGTTTCAACTATGTTGTGTATTTTACTTTTTATGGCGTATAAGTGTATAAAATATAGTCAGTGCAGACAATGTCAAATTCAACGTGAATGCCTCAGATTCTGTTCGATATGTCCATTCTAAATGCAGATGTTAATGACGTGTAGTATAACAGTCTTTCTCTTGGGCCACTGACCAGTTCCCAAATCATGACACAGACACTTATTAATTATAAGTTCCCAGCCTTAGCTTAGGTTCATTTTTTGCTAGCTCTTATAACTTGACCTGTTTGTCTTCATCTGCCTCATACCTCAGGGCTTTTTGCCTGTTTTTCTTCCATACATCTTACTTCCCTGCTGTCTCCATAGCTGACTGGCTTCTGGACCCAGCATGGTCTTCTCTCCTTCGTTCTCTTCTCTTTATTCTACATCCTAGATCTCACTTCCTATTTATTCTCTCTGGCTGTGAGCCCCACTTATCCCTTTTCTGCCTGTTCAGCTTATTAGACCAATCAGATGCCACAGGCAGGCACAGTAAAACAAACACAACACATTCACATCATAAACAAAGGCATCAGAAACAACTATAGCATACATTTGTACAGTCAAAGTAATATTCCACATCATAAACAAATGTAACACATCTTTACCTAGTTACGATAATGTTGCACAATACTGTAATTTTCACACGTATCTTTTTTTACTTTATAGTAATAGTTTAAAATTAAAGAGAAAAATGAGAAATGCCAGCTGAGATTGAGTCTGTGCTATACTATCTACTCCTGAGAGTATGTTTCTGTTATAGTCTTTACTCCTAAGTGTCTGGCCTTGCTGTATTATCTATTCCTGACAGTATGAGCCTTTGCTATATTAATTCGAAGCTTGTGATTCTCTGTTAAACTATTTACTCCTCAGAGTATGTCTCTGCTAAGCTTCTTACTCAAGCTGGTCCCTTGAGAATCTTTTACCACAGACGGCAGCTCTGAAAAATAATTATATTATAGAACAAATGTATATCCAATAAGGTTATTTCCATTCATAAAAAATGTCCTTTTGTGTTCTGAATAAATCAATAACTAGGGGTACAGAGACTTTAAGCAGGAAGAAAAAGAAAACATTGATTCACATAACATAGCAAACCCAATCTTTGTTCAAGATGTATTAGACCACATCTGAAACATTAAAAAAAAAAAAACAAACAAACAAACAAAAAAAAAACAGAACCTTCTCAAACAGAAGCCTTTTTTTTGGTTATTAACTATGATGGAAATTAAAGCCAGAAGTATAGACTATTTCTTTCGTATGTAATCTAGAGGTTTAGTTATTTCTCTATGTTTTCTCTAATTTGCATTTGATATTTACATGTTAATAAACGGTTTTTTAGACAAAACTTAATGAATACTATATGATGTGTTATAACTTTCTATCCACCAAGTTTATTTTATTGTTACACTCCTTTCCTATCTTTATTAATGATGCATAATGAGGAACCAAACAACTGTGATCACTATTGACATAGGAGGGAGGTAAAAGAGGGTGGGGAGGAAACTGTTCATTATTCATCTGTTGTACTTATGGAAAAGCCAACAGGAAGATACAAGGTAAATCTGGTACATCTCATCTCTGCCAAACCACCCCTGTCTCTTCTGTGAGGTTATATTTGATGCACAGTTCCTTAGTCCTCAGCATCTGAGCCCTTCTGTAAGTCCTCACACTTCCTCACTCATGATGCCTTCACCTTTGGCTGTTGCCTCTCTGCAAGCTCAAGTCATGTGCTGCAATCACTGCTAAAATAGGTCAAGTTTGGACATTTCCAAAACAAACAAGGTTTAAAATGGTATTTATTTAGAGAGAATTTAATAGATGTATATTGAATGTTATATTCAAATTTATATATCCCTTCACCTATTTCTTCTTACCCTGAAAAACAATTTAACTCTCCCAGCTTGGTTGAATTTTTCTTTGTTTCTCCATTTCACTTAGTCCATTCTCCATTTGTAGGGGAGTAGAACAGTTGAATAAATCCTGGAAGCCTCTTAGATTGATTATCTCCCCCAAGAGCCATCAATTCCCATAGTTCTTCAACTCTGGGTGAGATATAGTGAGGCCCTTATACAACCATGCTTATTGTATGACAGGGTTTAGCTTGTGGTAAGTGTTGGCCAGATAGTAATAGCCACAGTATGTTGAAGCATAAAGTGGTGCTGGCATTTCTAGCAATGGTTTCTAGAACTGTTTCAAAATTTCTACTGCTTTACTGGAGACATCTACGGTATCTGGCTCTGATATTCTACCTCTTCTTTCTTATATCTTTAGATATGTGTAAAGTACCTCTTTTACAGTGTGTGACACAGGTGTCACTTTAGATTATGACCTTCTAAAGGCTAATATTCTCTACACTTTGACCAATTTATGTCTGTCTTATTTTCGATATACCACACAATATTTTCTGGTGGGTATTGAGAGGGCCTTACTCTGTTTGTATAAGGATGAGAACTTGAGTTCCTGACTTTGTTAGTATGAAGGCAAGACTTGGGTTCATTTAGTTAGTATTTACTTATTATAATTACAGCATTGAATTTTCCATAAACTTATCACTTATCCAGGCAAAAGTTTATCACTAAGTTAACATAGGTTACTCATTGTGAAATAAGCTTTAAATTTAATCAGAAAATGATTATATACTCTCATACTTTTCTGCCATTAATGTTTTATGGGCACTGTTTTTTTTTTTTTAGTCTGTGACACAGCAGCTGTACCTTATACTATTGTTTCAACAGCTAATGACTTTACTCCTGCAGCAGCAGCTGCTGCCTTGCTACTGAGGCCTTAAAATGGAAGAGCCTACTCATAGTTTTCTTATGTCTTTTGCTAGGAGGGGCAATCCATTTTTCTGTGTCCCCTGCGAGTCTAATAGTCTGAAGACAGTCAAAGTGCAAAGTCTCTTGTCTTTGTAATTCAAACAACTGCTCATCCCACAGTGCTTACAAGATTGAGACTTTAACATGTCATAAAAGAGTGGACACCTGCTATTCCCAAAGGGAAATAGTCATCCATCAAAACAACAAGTAAAAAAACAAATGCAGTGGAAAAGCTCAAATCCTGCAACATCACATGAACAGCAACTGAAGATATAGTTTGAAGTATCTAGACTCCAAAAAAATTATATCAACTCAAACCTTTCATCTCTGTACTCTAAAGAACAGATAGCCTTTGTCTAGACTTTGATATGTTCTGTCATGAGCATAGGATTGTTTTTCGTTTTGTTCATTATATTTTTTATTTAAATTTTTTTCTTTTTTATTATAAATAAAGTCACATTTTCTATCTGTGTATCTCCTTATTCAAGGTCTCCTCCCCCTCCCACCTCCTCCAGTCATACTCTCTTCTCCACATCTCCCCATCTCCTCCCCAGCATGGGCAGGAGGTCCCAAGGACCCAATGACCCAATATTGCTCAGTTCAGCATCCACTCCTGGCAGATCCAGTTTTCTCACCCCAACATCAAGACTGAGTCAGGTGTTCCTCTAGAGGGAGTGGGATCCAAGGTGCCATTTGCAGGTGTTTCAGATCCAAAGCTGTTCAGTGGTTGTGGTTTGCACCTTGGACATGCTTTACTTTTTGCTTTTTTGTTTAGAGTCCACTAATGAGTGAGTACATCCCCTGCTTATCTTTCTGGGTTTGAAATACCTTACTCAAAAGGATATTTTCCAGATCCATCCATTTGCCTGCAAATTTTGGGATATCATTTTTTTCTTACTGCTGAGTAGTACTCCATTGTGTAGATGTACCACAGTTTGTTAATCCATTCTTGAGTTGAGTGGCATCTAGGTTGCTTCCAGGTTCTTGCTATTACAAATAATGCTGCTATGAACATAGTTGATCTAATGCCTTTGGAGTGTGAATGTGCATCTTTACGGTATACACCCAGAAGTGGTATTGCTGGGTCCTTGGGGAGATTGATTCCCAGTTTTCTGAGAAACTGCCATACTGCCTTCCAGAGTGGCTGAACAAGCTTACACTCCCACCAACAATGAAGGAGTGTTCCCCTTGCTCAACAACCTCTCCAACATAGGCTGTCATCTGTGTCTTTTATCTTAGCCAATCTGACAGGTATCAGGTGGTATCTCAAAGTTGTTTTGATTTGTATTTCTCTGATGGCTAAAGAAGTTGAGCACTTTTTCAAGTGCCTTTCAGCCATTTGTAATTCTTCTGCTGAGAATTCCCTTTTTAATTCTGAATCCCATTTTTTGATTGGGCTATTCAAGGTTTTGGGCTCTATTTTCTTGAGTTCTTTAGTAGAACTTAGTTGTCATCTCCATTTTCATTGTGAATTGGTTCTATTTAACTCTGCTGTAAATTTATATGTTGACTACATGTTGCACCTTAATGTCTACAAAAGTAATAAAATATGGACAGTGTCATTGAGTTCTGCTTCAATATTGGAATAGTGACAGACCCCATATCAGAGTTTCCATTGTTTTTAGGTTCTGACCCTGGAGAAACTATTCTGGAAGTGAAGTTTTGATCTTGAACCTCTACAATGATCTCTCATTTTTCAAATGAAATTGCACTTTCACAAGATAGACTTCCATGTCTGTGTTATTGGCTCAGAGCACATTTAACGTTGGCCCAAAGTGCTGGGATTACAAATATTGACCTTAATCTCTTTTAAAATTACAGCAGATTTTACATTGTCAATAACTTTAATGTCACTGTGGTCTCAGAATGAGAATGGCACTTATAGACTGATAATATTGAATGCTTGGGCAGCAGTTGGTAGCAATTTCTTGGGTAGGATTAGGGGGTGGGGGCCTTGTCATAAGGATGTGTCACTGGGTGTGACACATTTTTCTATATTTTATTTTTATTTTATGTGAATCGGTGCTTTGTCTGCATGTGTAACTGTGTAAGGGTGTCAGATCTTGGAATTACGGACAGTTTTTTGCTGCCATGTGGATGCTGGGAATCAAACTCAGGTCCTCGGGAAGAATAGTCAGTGCTCTTAACCTCTGAGCCATCTCTCCAGCCCCCTGGGCATGAGATTTTATACATAGAATCCCAAGCCATTCCCAGTTAGCTGTATCTGCCTCCTATTGTGGATAAATATGTAAGCTGTCTGATAATGCTCTAGGACCATGTCTGCCCTCTTGATACTATGCACTCTAGCAGAGGACATTTGCACAATGTAACAATGAGTCACAAATTATTAACGTTTTGTCTTGCAGCAATTGAAAAGATACTCTGTTCTGTGATTTTCCAGGGGAGAACACAAATGTCGACTCACCTCAAATTGGGCTCTAATGACAGACAGCAAGAATTCTACTTGAGTCTGTATTTTCACAAATCAGTGAGTTTATTAGGGCTGCTGACAGAAAGATTAGAACAGGTATAGGAATGACTCATAGATAGTAGCGTCGAAATTACTAAACATCTGAACTCAGGTTAGCTGAATGCCTACAGCTCAGTGTATGACTTGCAGGCAGCTCTAGATACGTGGTCTCCTTTAGTTCAGTCCTTACTGTTTATATTGCCTCCAGCAGGGAATCTTGTAATTGTTGGAAAATTCCCAAGGCCTATCACCTGCACCCTTCCCAGGAGTTAATGAGGCCTTCTACAGAATGGAAGATCCTTTCAGAGACTATTTCTACTGGCCATGTTGCATATACAGTCAGAATAGAGAGAATACTGAATGATTACACTCAACATGGCTTATACTGTCAAAAGTAAACTTCTAAAGTCTGAAGCTGTTTGTATTTAGAGATCTTCTTTCCTCAACAGTCTACTCCTAAATTTCCTTAATAAATGTTACCAAAAATTTGATACCTGGGTCATTTGAGATCTCCTCAGGTGGACTGGCTTGCATCCTGGATGGCTAAATTTGAAGCCAGGTACAGCATAGGTGACTTCATGGGTCATAGGTGTCCTGGGAGAGAGTTAGACATGTACTGACCTTTATTACCATACCTTATCTTGAAACATGGACTGTTTATGAACATGATGGAGAGAAATATGTAGAGTTCCTGAAAAGCCATTTGGATATGAGGTGATACTTAAATGACTGATGTCCATCTTGTCCTCATTCCCTTTGGGCTGACTTTGCCACTTGCAGTGTTCTATCCTTCTTTCACACACACCAGGATTCTGGTGTTCATAAACCAGATATTAATTCTGTGGGATGAGCCCTTGTTCATATCAACCTGTTCCTGTCCCTTGACATCTTATTTTCAGTCTTAATTCTTCTATGCATTTTATATATTGCTTATCCTGTTACTTAGAAATATATTGCTTAGCAGTCACACTATTGTTTTCCATGCTCTTCAGTATCAATTATTTCTTGTGGACTCCTTTCTGTTTTGGTATTTATCTCTGTATTGTTGTTACACCTGAGGCTGTAACTTTACATATAGCCTTACACCACTTTAATGTCTGATTTCTTTAAAGATAAGTTATTTTCTTAACCATATATAAGAGACTAGCCTATTAAAAATGTAGATACACAAACGGGTCTTTAATATGTACTTAGTAGGTGTTGGAGAGGTCCATGTGTTCATGAACTTGTTCTGAGTCCAGGGTACTCAGAGTGGCACTTGATACCTCTGTCAGTTGTCATGGTCACTCAATGTGCTGACTTATCTCTGTAAATTGATTTTTCTTTGGGCTTTCAGCTCACAACAAACCAACTTGGTAATTTATCATTAATCAGAATATCTCGGCCTACAATGAAGACTGGTTCCAAAAGCTTTTAAAACTTAAATTAACACTTTGCTCATCCACATGTTGACAAGTGACCCATGGCTTTTATGTCTTCTCCTGTATGTCTTACTCCCTGGACTTCATGGCAACCTCACCATTCTTCTTCCCAGAGCTTTCTATGTCCAGAAGTACAGACTAATGTCCATTTAGCTTGTATTACTGAATAACTCCCACTATGCAAATATTTATCTCAGACACTTCTACTCATGAGGTCACAAGGCTTTGATGAACCTTTATTCAGTGCCCAGTTCCCTTAAAGAAATTCATTGTGAGATGCATACTTGAAACTGGACTGCTTTGTTGTGCTCAAATCCTGAGGTGAGGAAGGCCACGGAAGTCTACCTGTAGTCCTCCTGAGCATAGGACATTATGTTGGCAGTGGTGAAGCACTCACCCTCCACCTCATTACCCGTCTGAAACATTAATCATGAGGGCCCCTTAGCTCTGTGGCTCTCCAGTTAGAGAAGCATTACTGGGTTTCCTGGCCAGCTCCTTCCAATAGGACTCAAAGCCTGCTGTCTCTAATTGTGATAGGATGTTCCCCCTGTCCTTGAGATTGCTTTATCCTGTGACTGTGGTCTGGCTTTGTTTCTGTTCCAACAAGCCTGACTATTCTTTATTGTGTTTCCACTTTAAAACACATAGAAACAATTGCTTATGGAGTATTGCTAATAGTACACTTACATCAACATATGATGTTGAAGGTAGGATTTGATGTCCCTACAAAAGTTCCAAGCAAGTGCATCTCTAAGAGTTTTCCTAATCTCCTCTCCTGAGTCAGTGCCCCGATCTGAGACAGGGAAGAGGAGATCAACAAACAGCCGAAGAACACATTGTGTGAGTAAGAACAGCTAACAGGCTGCCCAAGACCACCAAGACTACTATTGTTTGTCTCCGCATATACACATGTCTGTAGGAACACAGATAAAATATCCAAACATTTTTCCATCTTGAAGTATGTAGCTCAGCTGTAAATACATAAGGCATCAGGTTTAGTGTGAAAGCAAGGTTGTATAGGGTACAAACATTTAAAAGGCTGCCCAGCCTCACAGCCATAAGAGAGCATTCTGCATCCAAGATTTCCTTCCAGTGACCTCAGAAGTGCAGGTTTAGCTGCATGCTCACTAGCAGCCAGGTGACCACATGGAGTCAAATTTTTGGTCACAACTTGGACCCTAACAGCCTTTTGGAGGCAGGTACTAAACTTTAGATGCGGGACAGTATACTATCTACAGACTGTGGTTAGAGTCACAGACACAAAGTAGCCTCTGAGACCATCATAGCATAGACTATGGGTACAGCAGTAATCACTGGAGCCTCCCAAATCAGCATAACGACCTCACACCACTTGAACCAGAACTCCAGTCTCTGAACTCTCACCAGAGTCTCAGTCCTGGACTATGCTCAGGAAACTTCATTCGTACAACAGGGATATTTGTTCCTCATGTTTACTGCTTCTCCATCCTCAACTGTAAGGAATTTGAATCAACATAGACAAACATATTAATGGAAATAATATGGTCAATAAAAATGTATGTTTATTATACAAAGTGGGGCGCTAATTAGCTCTAAAAAAGTATAATCACAAAATTCTGAGAAATATGGGTGGACATTTAATTAATGTCTATCCTTTGAGGTGACAATTTCATATAAAGAAATACACTACATGTTCTCCCTCATAAATTTAATCTAGACAGTAAAATAATTACCCACATGAAGAAATGTAGATGTGGGTACAATATGCAAAGAAGAACAGGGAATAAAGGTTAAATATTAGGGGATTAGGAAGGATTAAAAGCAAGCAATGAATATGGGTTGTTAAAGAGGAAATAAGATACGTGATTTTCAGGTCCTAACCCTGTTGTGAACTTTAGTTTTCATGTTGTCTAAGTGTATATAATATATTCAGTGTGGACAAAGTCAAATCTAAAGTGAATGCCTCAGATATTTTTCTGACTATCTGTTCTAATTGTGCAGAAGTTCATGACTTCTGTAGTGTAACAGGCTTTTTGTAGGGCCACCAACCAGCTTCCAAATCATGAAATGGAGACTTATTAAGTATGAATGCCTGACATTAGCTTAGGCTCGTTTCTTGCTAGCTTTTATAACATAGTCTGTTTCTCTTCATCTAAGTTTTATTTTACATCAGGGCTTTTTTTCCCCTGTGTATTTTACTTTCCTGCTGTCTCCATGGTCAACTTGAGGCAGCCTGCCTTATGGCCATGGTGTGTCACTATTTCCCTTGTTCTCTTGTCCTTCTCCTGCATCTTAAACTTCTCTTCCTATTTATTCTTTCTGCCTGCAAGCGCCCTCCATCCTTTTTCCTGTCTGGCTATTGGCCAATCACCTTTTTATTAGGCCAATCAGGTGCCTTATGCAGGCAGGCAAATTAAAACAAATGCAACACACCTTTACATAGCTAAAGTAATATTCCACAGCATAAACAGATATAACACATCATTGCCTAGTTAAAATAATATTCCACAACACTGTAGTTTTCAGGTCTTGTTAATTTTCACATCACTTCTTTTTGCTTTCAAAATAACAGGGTCTAAAATTAAAGAGGAACAAATACCACCTGAGACTGAGTCTTTGCTATAATATACTGAGTATGTTTCCACTCCAGTATTTCCTGAGTGTGTCCCTGCTATAGTGTTGACTTTGAGAGTATGTTTTTGCTACAGTATTTACTCCTGATTGTGTCTCTGTTACACTATTTACTCCTGACTCTGTGAGCCCTTGTTATATTATTTACTCCTGAGGTTGTAGATCTCTGCTAAAGTATTTATTCTTCAGTGTATCTCTGCCTTTCTTCTTACATAGGCTGGTTCCTTGAGAAAGTTTTCCCATAGACTGTCATTCTAAAAAAATCATTCTCTTGAAGAAGTGTATATCCATTGAATAATTTCCATTCATAAGGAAATCTTCCTATTGTATTCTGAGGAAATTAATAACTAGGTCTATAGAGACTCCAGGCAGGAAAAAACATTGACTCACATACATATACTAAACCTGACCTTTGTTCAAGGCATATTGCTGAGCACATTTTAGACATTTTTAAAAGCAGAACCTTCAAACACAGTGGTCTATTAACTAAAACAGAAATTAAAGCCAGAAGCATAGATTCTTTGCCATATAATCCAGAGGTTTATTCATTTGTTTTCATTAATGTGCATATGAGGTGTATATGTAAATAAACTGTTAACAAAACTGAGTGAAAGGAAGTATGTGATGTGTTGTCTTGTAACTTTTACTCCCCAAGTTCAATGGCTATTACTCTCATTTCTTAACTTTAATGATGGATAACAAGGAACAAGAGGAACTGTGATCACTATGGTGTAGAAGGGAGGGGAGGGGATGGAGAGGAAACTGTTCATTGTTCCTCTGGTGTACTCAATGTAAAGCCAAGTGTAGATAAAAGACAACTCTGGCTGCATCTCATCTCTACAAAGCCATCCTTGTCTCTTCCCTGAGGTTACACTGATGCAGGGCCCCTTAGTCCTCAGCATCAGAATACTACTGAGAGTCTACTCACTTCATTGTTGTAGAAAGTTTCTCCTGGCACCTGTTTGGCCTCGGGAGGTTTGCGACCTGGCATGCGGTGGCGGTTGGAACTTATTTTGTGCGCCCGCGGCTTTTGTCCCCCAAAGAAATGAATCACAAGCTTATATACTTTAAACTGTTTGGCCCATGTCTTATGCCCATTACTAGCTAGCACTTTCTTCTTAAATTAACCCATTTCTATTAATCTTCCCGCGACGTGGCTCAGCCTGCGGCTGGCCGGTACCTCTTACATGTCTCTTCCTCTTGGGGGTCAGATGAAGACTGGCAAACTCCACCCTTCTTCCTATCTGCTTGTGCTCTGATTCTCCACCCACTTCTACGGTGTTCTACATGGACCAAAACAGCTCCTTTATTTACATTATACAGAGAATATTCCACCACACTTCATCCCTCATGATGCCTTCCCAGTAGGATGCTTACCTTCTATAAACTTTATGAACCCCAAGATTCATGTTCTGTAATCACTGCAAAAACAGGTCAAGTTTGGAGATATACCAAACCAACAAGGTTTAAGATATCTATTATGGGAGAATTTAGTGCATACATCTTTAATGTTTTAATACTTCTTACCCTTAAGAACACCTTAATCTCCCAACTTGGTGGGCTGTTTGTTATTTATTTCACAGAGCGCTCCCTCCATGTGAAGGGGTAAGGGTGTAGGACAGTTAGATGGCTGGAACCTGGAAGACTCTCAGATTGACTGTCTCCCTCAAAGCCATCAATTGCCAATAGTTTCTCCACTCAGGGTGAAACATAGTGAGAACCTTATATAACCATGCTTATTGAATGGAAGAGTTTAGCATATTTAAGTTTTTTCCAGGTAGTAATAGCCACAATGTGTTCAAGCATGAAATGGTGCTGACATTTCTAGCAATGTTTCACTGTTCTAGAAATGTTTTAACTGTTCTATTGTCTCACTGCAGACATATACTGTATCTGGCTCGGACATTCTATCTCTTCTCCCTCAGGAATCCTTGACTTTTGGCTTTAGATGTGTGTAAAGCACCTCTTTTGCAATGTGTGACCCAGGTGTCACTTTTAGATTAGGGTCCTCCACAAGCCAATAATCTCTACACTTTGATCAATTTGCAACCATGTATATTATTCTCCATGTACCACACAATATTTCTGGGTGGGTGCTGAGAGGTGCTTGACTCTGTTGGTGTAAAGATGAAAACATAGGTTTATTTAGTCTCCACCTATTAGGGCATGGTTGTGGATTTTTTTTTTTTTTTTTTGAGCCCCAGCCGCTGCACCTATTACTATGGCTGTCTCAGCTGCTGCTAGGCCATCTACAGCTACCATTACATTGCTGCCTTAGACCAGAAGAACATTCTAGTAGTTTTAACTAATTCTCCATTCTTTTGTTTTACCAATAAGGTTTTAGGAGCTAGATGCTGAGTAAAAACATCTAGGTCAGAAAGATGGGGCTTCTTACACACACACACACACACACACACACACACACACACACACACACACACAAGCAGGGTCCACTGGAAAAAACAATAGTAACTATGACACAGCCCAGATCTCAGATTCCAGGTACCCACTGGACAAGTTATGACGTGAAAAGGTTTCATGAAACATTCATAGTTACAAAGAGACTCATTAATCAAGGCAAATTTCAAACACACTGCTTGAACACAGTGTCGGGGGTTACAACAAAGAAAAGACTCCACTGTTCTCTGATGACATGCTTAGCATTTGTCCTGTAGTAAGGTAGATGTCTGCGTTGACATTACAAAATAATTGACTTAATATTCTCCCCTATGGATTCATTTGAGTTAGATAAAATATGAATTGTTAGCAAAAAATTTTACCATACTTCACACATTCAATGGTGTTTATAGTCAGAATGAGTCATCTGACATGTTTTAAGGCTTGAAGAGGTAAACTTTTTAAGACATTTGTAAGATTTCTCTCCAGTATGAACTGTATCATGTGTTGATAAGGGTATAAAGATTAACAAAGTCTTGCCACAGTTCTCACACTTATGGATTGTCTTCAGAATGAATTTTCTTTTCCCTTTGATGTCGTCTAAGAGAAGAAGATGATAAAAAACATTTGTCGCACTGGTCACATTTGTAGGGATTGCCTTTGGTGTGAATAACTTGATGTTCTTTAAGGTATGAAGATGAGGAAAAGCATCTGTCACACTCTTTACACTGGTAGGGTTTCTGTGTAATATGAGCTTTTCTATGTTTCCTAAGGGATGAGTGATAACGAAAGGCTTTGTGACATTCTTCACACTTGTATGGTTTTTCTCCAGTATGAATTGTCTGATGTTCCTGAAGACACCTAGAATAGGAAAACCGTTTGCCACATTGAACACACATATAAGGTTTGTCCTCAGAATGAATTGTTTGATGTTGTCTGAGGGATAAAGATGAGTAAAAACATCTACCACACACTTCACACTTGTAGGGATTGTCTTCACAGTGAACTGTTTGATGTCGCCTAAGGGATGAAGAAAAGTAAAAACATTTGCCACACTCTTCACACTTGAAAGATTTCTTTCCAGTATGAATTGTCTGATGTTCTTGAAGATTTGCAAAACAGGACAGTGTTTTGCCACACTCTGCACACTTGTATGGATTGTCTTCAGAATGGATTGGTTGATGTCTTTTAAGGGATGAAGATGAAAAAAAACATTTGCCACACTCTTTACACTTGTGTGGTTTCTCTCCAGTATGGACTGTCTGATGTTGTTGAAGGCGTGCAAAGAAGGAAAACCTTTTGCCACACTCTGCACACTTGTAGGGATTGTTTTCAGAGTGCATTATTTGATGTCGTTTAAGGGATGAAGATGAGTAAAAGCACTTGTCACACTCTTCACATTTGTAGGCTTTCTCTGCAATATGAACTGCCTTGTTCTCAATGAGGAAGGCAGGCTTAGCAAATCCTTTTCCACTCAGTTCACACTTGTCAAGTTTTCCTTGAAGATGAACTGCTTTATGCTTCTCAAGGGCTGAGTGATAACAAAAGGCTTTGTGACATTCTTCACATTTGTATAGTCTTTCTCTACTATGAAATGTATTATGTTTCTGAAGCTTTACAGAATCAGAAAATCTTTTGCCACACTCCTCACACTCACAAAGATTATCTTTGGAGTGAACGGCTTGATGTTGTCTAATGCATGAAAATGAGGAAAAACATTTGCCACACTTATCACACTTGCATGGTTTGTCTCTAAAATGAATTCTCTGATGTCGCTTCAGCATTGAAGGATAGTGAAAAGATTTGCCGCATTCTTCACACTTGTAGGCTTTTTCATCAGTATGATTTTTCTGGTGTACAAAAAGTGAGGAGCGAGTATAGAAGGCCTTATGACATTCTTTACACTTGTAGGGTTTTTCTCCAGTATGAAGTCTCTGGTGTAAAGACAATGTTTTATAAGAACAAAAACCCTTACCACATTCTTCACACTTGTAGAGTTTCTGCCTTGTATGAATCTTTTGGTGTTGAATATGTAGTGAGTTACAATTAATGGTCTTGTTGTAAAAGTTACAATCATTGGATGTTGTCCCTGTTGAGCAAAAGGTGAGATATGAATAAATGCTATGAAATATATTTCATACTTACAAATTCTTATCTTTTTAAAAGGGTACCTTTTTTCATGCATAGTAACACATCCGTGAGAAACTACAATATACAAAAAACTACAATATTTAAACCAATAGGCACTTAGCATAAATAATAAAATACTGTAGGTAGAAATAATCTATACTTCTACTAGAATAAGGGCACAACCAAATGAAACACAGACATAATTGCATAGTATTCGAAGTTTAATAGCTAAGTAAATTGTAAGAGTATCTTACTAACAGAAATAAACTCATTCAACAGTAGAGATGTCATATGTCTAGACCCTCATAAAATTATAATGTAACCAAGCTGGAAAAGGAGATTAATTTCGACTGTGTGAATTTGAGCCATCATCCCAATACAAAATGTTCTTCCTCAACATAGATTTTTTATTTTGAAATGAACAAAAGATATGCTGTACAAAGAGTAAGTAGTCCACAAAAAGATTAAATTTATATCTCAAAAATTTAGGACAGTATTTCATATTTCATTTTGGTGTCAAAAAATACATATATATGCATACCTAAAACACATCAAGTCATGATAAAAAAGAAAATCTCCAGGTTCACTTGTGCGTTACACAAATTTTTTTGAGACAACATATTTGTCAGTGAATAGATGACAAATTACTTATTTCCTTTTTTGCTTGTTTTTCCTTTTCAAGAGAATATATATCAGTGTAGCCTTGCTGTCCTGAAACTCACTATCTATACCAGCCTGGCTTCAAACTTAGAGATCCCCCTACTTTGGCCTCCCAAGTGCTAGGATCAGTGCGGTAGGCTACCATCCCTGAGCAGTGAAATTATATATTTCTAAGACTTATTCATCTACTCCAAATTAAGGACAGTTTTAATCCTTGAATATATATCTAAAAAAGGGAATGTATTTTAAAACCTTATTAATGAGTGTCTGATAAATTGTTTAGAAGATATCTTCATCCCAGACAAAGAACTGATGGGGGTCAGTGTAAGTGAAATGAACAAAACTCATGTGTAACATTACTTTCATACAATGGTTTCACACGTTTGTATCTAGAAATGTGTGCAACTTTTCAGATGTGTAGAAAATAGTACAGTCTGTTACTGAAATGCTCAACATGACTATATTTTCCCTGAGTTTTATCCAACTGCTCCCCAACTAAATAATACTGCTGAAAAAATGTTCTCACACAGCCTCACTGGCAGCCTTGGAAAATCCACTGTTCTACAAAATAAAACAAATTATTTGAATCAATGAAACTAGAAGTTTTTGATTTAAGCCCTGCGAGTACTATGATGTAAATGTGGGTTTGGCTTTATAAACTCAACTAAACAAAGGTTAGAGATTGCTGGAATGGCTTTCCTGACACAAAACTAAACCTTGTTGTTTTGTTTTAGCCCTCTAACGGGCTGCTGTGGTTAAAACAAAACAAGAAGCTGACAGGGAATGTTGCCTGAATTCTAATGAGTCTTCTTCTCACTGGTACTGAGTCCTCAGGCCAAAAGGGGGAAGATCCTGTAACCATGAATCCTAACAGCAAATGCCTGTGTCCTCTGCCGAAAGGGAAACAAAGTGCAGGGCCAAACTCCTGTCTCCTCCTGCTTTATATTCCTTTCTCTGCCCAGTCATATCACTCACTTCTGGTCTCAACCTTCCTAGTGCTGGGATTAAAGGGGTGTGTGTTTCCCAAATACTTGGAGCAGAGGCAAGAGATCCCAAGTACTGGGCTGGCACTATTTCTATTTTGGACTAGGTTAATCTCATGTAGCCCAGTTTGGCCTTGAAATCAAAGAGACCAGATAGATTTCTGTCTGGTCCAGCGTGCTAAGATAAAGGTGTGCCACCACGGCCTGACCTCTATGTCTAACTCTGTGGCTGGCTCTGTCCTCTGGTCTTCAGGCAAGCTTTATTTCTTAGAGGACACACTAAATATTACCACAAAGGACTCCTTCTTTGGGTCTCTGTCTAACAGTAAAGTTGTTGACTGAAGAAGTAATGGACAAAATTTTCAGGTAAATCTACGTCTTATGTTATTTCTGTCGGCATGAAATGAGTGAGTGTATAGTTCTCTCCATCTGTGCTCTCTCAGCTATTGTCCTGTGCCTTACCTTCTGTCACAATCCCTGAAGCCCTGTGTGGAGCAGAGTCAGTCACTCTTAGAGCTCACTTTGGCTCAAGGCTACTGGAGCTGTGGGATCCTCTGTCCTCCTGCCTGTGCTCCATGAGCACTGCCAACACCCTTTCTGAGGTTGTATTAGTGGGTCAGGGAGACGCCATGTCTTTTCTTCTTCAACCTGCTCATCCCTGGCACTGAGTTCCCCCTTATGATATTCTTTGTGATGAAACAAACTACATGAAGCGGGGGCCTAAAAATGATTCCCATAGTATCAAGTTTCAAGGCACATGGGAAGCCTGTCTTTCTGTTGGATATTTGAACCTCATCTCTGCCCTGAATCCCTCATTCCTACACACCTGTGTGCACGGGGGCTGCTGCTTGTCTCTTCACATCTGAGGACTCTTGTCTTTGCTCCAGAAATGTCACCAGGTGTGGCTTAGTCACAGCCAGACCTGTGTGTAGAAATAGGGAAGAACATTGTTTATGTGTTCTTTTACTGAGAATTCACATGCCTCTTTCAGTGCATGACTAATAAGGAAAGAGATGATGTAATAAATGATTCCAGACAATAAATTCCTTAAATGTTTTATGATAAGACCACTACATTACATAAAAAAATTTACATCATCCAGATCCTGAACTTTATTTATTTATTAATTAAAACTGAATTGTGAAACACTTTAATTAAAAAAATATCCTCCATGTCTCACACCTTTGAATATGTAACAGTCTCACTAGAGTGAAAGAAACACACATCGAACACAGAAAGGTTAAACACAAAATGAGAAAAACATTGGAAAGATTCTTTTCTAAAAACAATTTATTTTTATTTTTCATGTGCATTGCTGTTTTGTCTGCATATATGTCTGTGTGAGGCTGATGCATTAATCGAATTAATTTTTATCAATAAAAAAATTGGCAGTTAGATATCAGTATAAGAACCTGAAAACTCAGAGAAGCAGGGGAGTAGCCAACAGTGACTTCCTTCCTCCTCCATTCCTCTGACCCACAGGGCTGAGATCATGTCTCAGCCCCGCCTTACGATTTCCTGTCCCTGTCTCTACAGTCCCCAAATGGTGGCTAGCTCTGCTCTATCATTCCAAGAAAACTTTGTCAGAACACAATCAATATTATTACACAGCATGAAGGCGTCTGCTCTTGGGTTTATAGACAGTTGTGAGCTGCCATATGAGTGGTGGGAATTGAGCCCCAGTCCTCTAAAAGAGCAGTCAGTGCCCTGAAAAACAGAGCAATCACACCAATGCAAAATTATTTTTAATACAGAAAGTTCCCTCATTTTTCTGAACATGAAGGATATGAAAATGGCTGTGGAAATGTTCCCAATTGATACCATACAAAGTGAGAAAGCTACATGTTGGTAGTGAAACAATAATTCACTATAGATGAGATCCTCACCAAGGAACAAAAGGTTGCGATAATTCTCCAACATCACATCCCTGTACAAATTCCACTGAGCAGGCTCCAGGCATTCCCTCTCCTCTGGAGAGAATTCAATGGCCACATCCCGGAAGGACAGCATTTCCTTAAAAAAAAAAAAAAAAAGACACTGCATTTTAGTTCAACACTAGCTAGGGTCATTTGAAAAGAAGAAACATAATTGAGAAATTTCCTCCTTAAGACTGTCCTGTAGACAAACCTGGGGCATTTTCTTAATTAGTGGTTGACAAGAGATAGCACAGCCCATTATTCCTTGGCCAGGCAGTCCTATAAGGTATAGGAAAGCAGGCTGGGCAAGTCAGTAAGCAGAGTTCCTCTGTGGCCTCTGTCCCAGTTCTTGCCTGAGGTTCCTGCCTTGACTTCCCTCAGTGATGGACAGTTAATTGAGTTGTAGTCTAAAATAAACTTTCTTTTCCAAGCTGTCTTTATCAGAGCAATAGAAACCCTAACACAGGTATCATATGCCTGTGGACACAAATCTATATTTTGTCTAGGATGAAGGAGAGCTAGAAATGCTTCTTACATAAGTGAATAATATTCCTCAGACATGTCTGAATTGGTCAAATGATCTCACACTGGACCCATCTTCAAGGATAGACAAGCTCAGTTTCTGTATGATCCGTTTAAGACAGGCAAATATAAACTTAATTCATCCACAAAACCTGAATGCCATATGCTACTACACACCTCACCACACACACATTTCTCACAAGAGAAAGTCATGATGAGGGAGAAGAAAATTTTCAACAATACACAATCATAAATTGACCACAGTCAATTCTCAGGCTGAACAGGGTAAATGCTGTCTTCAAAGGTCCTCAGCCTGACTAGTCACGTCTACAAAATGCCCGAATTTCTGCTTTTGCTTGCCTTGTATCTCTTTCCCGCTCAGCTGTTTCATTTCTGGTTCAACTCTGAATCATAATCCTAGAGTTAGGATTAAAGGTGTAAACCACCTATGCTTGGCTGTGAGGCCTGGAACTGCAGAAATACAGAAAGATCTCTGTCTTGTGAGTGATGGGATTAAAGGCGTGGGTCTCTCTGACCATCATGACTTGACTGTGGGTGATTTGGTTCTCTGATATTCCAGGCTGATTTTATTAAATTTACAATATATCACTGTAGTGGGATTATGTTGTTGCATTGTAAATAATTGTCCCGGCTACTGGTTTATTAAAAATGCTCATTGGCCAAAGGCAGACAGGAAGTGTGTGCAAGGCTACCACACTAAGAAAACTCTGGGAACAGGAATAACAGAGCAGAGACGCCAGAGAATCACCAGTGAGATGAGATGAGAGGAGATGCCAGAAGATACAGAGGAAAGAAGTTGAAATGCTGCTGAGAAAAGGTCCTGAGCAGCAAGATAAGAATCATGGGTTGGGTTAAGATGAAGAAGTTAGCAAGTTATATGCCAGGGCCCTTGGCAGATCAGTGTAAAATTAGTATAAGCCTTTGTGTGATTATTTGCGAAGCAGCAGTGAGGCTGCAAGTAGGTCCGAATCTAAGGCTAGGCCCAAAAACCTGAGCCAGAACCTAATACAACAGATCTCCACAATGAATGTGAAGTGAAATGAAAATTCAGAGTCTGATGCAGCATCTCTGGCTGTCATCTGGGTTCAGGATTTCTACAGAGTAAAGTCATGATGCAAATGACAAGGGACATGAGAAGGAGCATGCGAGGGGTAGAACTCACAGACTAAGAATCACTTAAGTACCTGATCATGTGAGGAAAAAGTCAAGTGTAGGGCTAACCACACTGCTTGAGAATTTAAAATAGAACAGACATCACCTGATCTTTTTCCCATTGTACCTCTCTATCTTTTCTCTGACAGATATTGATTTATGTGTTTGTGGTATTCCTAAAGCATGTTTTGCAATGACACCTGTACATCAATGTGCTATAGGTGAGAAATATTTGCTGATGCTATTTCCTTACTTCAAATTCTTCTAATTTTAGAATTTGTGTTTCATATTTTATTAAGTCCCAGAATAACCTATGAGAATACTCATACGTTATTTTTTTCTTTGTACCAATATAGGAAGAATCAGCAATTTATGTAATAATAAGGTGTTCTGTAATAATTTCATGGTTAAGCTTTAGATCCTCTTTCTCATTTATGGTATGTTCACCTCCTCAGACCTCTTAGGTCGTTTCCTAGACTTCTGAAATGCACCCTACATAATATTTACACATATCCAGCATTCAGGACAACAGTCTTAGGGGCTTCTCCCTCCTATCACATCGTTCCAGAGCATTCACTGTTCAGAAAATGTGGTTGGCATTTTCCTTTGGGTTGCCAACCAGCTCCCAAATAATGACATGGAGAGTTCCTATTAATTATGAAAGCTTTGCTTTTACCTTACACTTGTCTCATTAACTCCTATAACTTAACATATTTCCTTTCATCCATGTTTTGTTTCATTCTGCATGTCCCACTTTCCTGCTTCCTCTATGTCTCACTGACTGTCCCCTGGCAACAACCTTTGTCTCTGTTTCCTAGATCCCAACTCTTACTTAATCCCTCTGCCCCATAGCTCCACCTATACCTCCTGCCTAGTTATTAGTCATTTATCTTTTTATTAGACCAATCACTTGCCATAGCTAGGTAATGTAAGCAAATGTAACACATCTTTATATAGTTAAACTGATATTCCACAAGAAGGAAGTCCCAAAGTGTTGGCTTTCTGATGTTACTGGTCAAAGGAAAAGAACCATTAAATCTCAAAGGCCTGTGCATTATGATTCTTTATGCTTAACATATCTATCTTATATGAGTTTCAATTCTTACATTTAACATATTAATGAGATTATGTGTTAGTTACCTTTATCTGCTTGAAAGAACTTCCAGGTTCACTAATATTGTCAAAATTGGCAACAGTGTAATTTTACTTTGAAAAATTATTGAATTAAAATATAAATATCATTTCTCCTATTATTTCCTTATTGCAACTTCTCTCATGTCCCCATAATCTGTTTCAAATATATAGTATATTTTTTACTATTGTTACACATGCACATACACCTCTCTTTATATATCCATATGTAAATATACACATATACATAACTGTACACAAATAAATGTCCAATTGTGTTCTGTGTTGCCTATGTGTATGTTTGAGGACTGAACACTTGTTATTAGATGAATATTGAGTGGCTCATCCATTCTCCATCTCTTAGCAGTTCATAGCTGCCTAGTTCTTTGTTTAGCCAGAAGACTGCTCCCTGCAGGGGATCTTGTACCACTGCCATTGCTCAGGGTCTGTTCAGGCTGTCATACTGATGGGTTATCATGGGTGCAGGCAGCATCTCTGCACTTTGTAGAAGGCACAACTTCACAGCAGAGTTCATGGACGCCTGGGTCTCATAATCAGTATGACCCGTCTCTAGAGATATTCCGTGAACCTTGTGTGCAGGAATTGTGGTGTAGTGTATCTACTGGGTCAGAGCAGCACAAGAGAATAGTTCAATGTGCTTTGTACATTTTAGTCTTCTATAAAGCTCTCTGTGCTTCAGGCAGGAGAGCATTTGGTGAGCAGTAAAGTGAAACTTAAGTGTAGGTCTAAGGAACAGTATTTGGAATGCAGTTAGGAATTATGATGAGTTAGTGGCATTGCTATGTTCTCTTCTAAGACTTAATAAGTCCTCAGAGGCAGTTTCCAAGCATTATGTAGGTCCTCTCTTCTCTGTACCTTTGACAGCTGCTGTTAATGCCAAGATGTGAGAGGCACTGTGGCACCCTCAGGGACATCATGCCATACTGATTGTGGTTCACAGGCATTACAGCCAAGCAGGACAATTTATTGCTTCTCTTCCTCAGAGCTTGCAAAGCACTTTTCACCATTAAGGAAATTGACAGTTAAACAGAATACCTTCAGGTCAGATCCAGCTCCAATACTGCGACCAATGTGTCTACAGGGCATGATGTTTTCACCATCAGGAGGCAGGAGGAGCTTATCATGATAAGACTTTAGGAACAACTGAAATATATCCATTGTACATACAAAAATGTCTTCAAATAAAGTGCAGAGTTGAACAGCAATGTGGAGGCCAGCAGTTATTCAAGAAACAGGCAGAATGAAATAACTTGGTGAATATAACACCATTAATTTCTCAGAAAGAAAGAAAGAAAGAAAAGAGCAAGATAGAAAAAGAAAAGAAATTGAACTGCTTTGGATGCTTTTTTGTAGTTAGTATAGAATGTTACCACCTTTAGAAGTGAAAAAACAAACAAACAAACAAACAAACAAACAAACAAACAAACAAAAAACCTTGATCTCCTTTGGCAAACTATCATCCCCCAAAGTACCAATACCAATAAATCACCTTAGTAAAATTACAGTTATGAAGTAGCAAGAAAAGCAATTTTATTGTTTAGGGGGACCAAGAAGAGGGGAAGATTACTGCATGGAGAAGGCAGAAGCCCAGAGAAGATGAAGATGGAAACACTGACCTCTGAAAGAACTTGAGTAGGTCCCCAAGTCAGAATTAACTACAAGGACCACTCCCCATATCCCCAGCACGGCATAGCACCATTCTATATGGGGCAGTGTCTGCTATCCTGGGCCAGTCTCCTGTGAGATGCTGTGGGAGAGGGTGGTGTGCCTGTAAACAGGATAACCTTTAGGAGGGATTTTAGATAATAATATTAATAGCAAACATTTCTTGGAAATTTGAGACTGACAAAATTCATTTTCTATAGAGAAGAATTTCAAATAATGCCTGGCCGGGGCGGGGGCGAGGAGGTAAATTGCCATTCATTAAAAATTGCTGCACATTCTTACTATAATTGAGAGGTGAAAATGTACACTCCAACTGAATAGAGGTTAGTCCTAGAGGCAAGAAGAGAATAACAGAATGGACAGAGTAGATGTAATAAGAACTCTTGCATCTGCTCTCATTGTCCCTTAGATATTTCTTTTCACAGAGTCAGATTCTAGTAGGACATTTATGAGAAGTCAAAATGATAGGCAAAGGAAGGACAGGAATTCCTGGTCAGAATCTAAAAAATAGTGACCCTCCTTCAAAATAGCCCATCTATTGATAATGATTACATGAAATACACACATCATAAAATAGCATCTCTTAGATCTTTGTCCCAGGGCTTTATGTACATAACTGGCATGAAACAATCACTGACTTTTGCTGCATGTCACCAAGTTTTGCAATTTTATAACTCAGAAAGTGGATTAAACCATGAAAAAAATGGGAGACACAATATATTATCTTCTTTAGAAACATGAATTACATAACTATAATTTTAGTGTCAAAATAAGTATATTTTTTGCTCTACACATTAGATGTCAAGATGTATTTATGGATTTTAATAGTCCATGCATTGTTTTGGAGTCTTCTTAAAGCAACAGTATGTGCAGCTTATCTAATAAAAATTTGAGACACGCACTCTCATAGATGTGACTTAATTATATATAGATACAAAGAACAATGGAAGCAGATTTTGAATGAATTGGTCATGAGAACATACATACCATTCAATACAAAATATTTTGCTAATTTGATAATGACGATGGGGAACACTATGACAGATACTTTTATAACCTATAACTGACAATGGGAAAATCTGTGCTGCTCAGGTTTATTCCTTGCATGTGTTTGACCCCTGTGCAAATCTTTTGCAGTGTCTCTCCAGGGACTCTGACATAATCATATAGATGGACTGTCAGAAACTGAATGTCATCACCCAGCACATCTCCCCTCCAGAGATTTCTAGATGTGACATGTCTAACACAGAAAGGTCCATGCATGAGTTGTAAACACAAGTAACTCCTTCTCTCACACTGACATTAGAATACAATGAAAGGAGCCTGGGAGAAAAGAGACAGGACTGCTCAGCAAGGGGAAATGGACTTGAACCTATGGAAGAGCAGGAATCGAGCATAGGCAGTTTGCTTTTCTGGTTGGATCTGGCAGTGCCCCATGTGAAGGACAGTGTAGGAAGTGGTTTGTTCTGGCTAACTGTCAGAAGCATCTGCACGCAGAGGAACCTCTGGTGTAAGGACAGGGAAGGCACCCCAGCTGCAGCTGCAGAAAAGACCCAGGAATGTAACCACAGGATCCACATCAGCAAGAACTGAGAATGGAAATGAAGACATAATGGAGTCTCAGATTATATATGAAAGGAGCAAACAGGAAGAAATCATAGAAACCAAAGACGGCCGCATCAGGTCATGACAGAATCTAACACAGATTAATATCCAAAAAGAATATTGCTGCATACAGGAAGGAATATTCAAACAAGGCAAAGACAATTTTTTTCTCAGACAGTAAATGCAAACAAGTATGTAATCATCAAAATTTAAAGTTTTCAACAAAAGCAAATTATGAACAAAGTTTCAATTACATGTGGAAGGAGAAAAGAGAAGTTAAGCACACCTAGTTTGTAAATCTATAAAATGTGGATTGCATGCATTTGTCATGGCTCTCAATGTAAGAGACATGAAATGAACCAAAAATATTTGTTTGCATTTACTGTCTGAGGAAAAATTTTCTTTGCCTTGTTTGAATATTTCTCCCTATATGCAGCGAATATAACACATCACTGAAGTATGTTTAAATGTTTTCTGAGAGCCTACACTGGCTCTGAATTTGCTATGAAGTAGGGGATGGCCACAGGGTCTTGGCTCCACCTCCTAAATGCAGTGATGGCAGGGATGTGCCTCAGAGTAGACTGAAGTTTCTTTTCTTTTTTTTTTTTTTTAAAATTCTTTTTAAATTTTTTTTTGATTTATTTATTTATTTATTATGCATACAGTTTTACAGAAGAGGGTGCCAGACCTCATCATAGATGGTTGTGAGCCACCATGTGGTTTTGCTGGGAATTGAACTCAGGACCTCTGGAAGAACAGTCAGTGCTCTTAACCTCTGAGCCATCTCTCCAGCCCCTGAAGTTTCTTTTCTATCACAAATCTTCTTAGTTGAAATCCCGTGAATACAAGCAGGTCTATGAGTTCTTCCTCACCCTGCTGACCTGACACAAAAGCCTGGCACTGTAACCCAAGGCCATGTGAGCTTTTCACCTGTCCCTAGAAGTCCTGCCTCTGGACTACTTCAACAAGCTCTAGGCCAGATCAAGATATGCAGACACCACCACTGTGGGCCAAGCCGACATCCTGTCAATTTTACTCTTAGTCCACCCTACATTAGGGATGGACTTTCGAAAGTTAAGAAAACCCGGCCCTCAAGGTGAGGTCTTGGAGTCAGCTTCTCCAGTTCCTTCTTGCTGCAGGGGGACTCTGTGTATGGACTTTAATGTGTGTTCTTTCACCCTTACTTAAAGATTTTTCTATAGCAGCCAATTCTGGTAGATCTCTCTGCTGTCTTCCAGGATTTCCTACATGTGACCTGTCACGCCTCTAATTTTTTCTTTCTAAATTCTTTAACTGGCAGAGAAAATGAACACAATTGAAACCTCAAGACCTCTACACTAACTAGGTCGGCTACAGAGTACAGGAAGAAGCAGATACCCCATTTAATTTACAGATACTCAGAAATCTCACAGCATCCACACGAGAATGGCTCAGAAGTGAAGTATGCTTCCCCAGAGAAGCTGCTCAGTGACTTCCCAACTCCACCTCAGGAGCATGTAGTCAGATGACCATCATTAGCTTGCAGTCCCGGATCTTGCACTAACATCTACTTCGCGCAACAGGCAGCTCTTCTGTCCCAGAAGCCCAATGCTGCGTGGAGCGTCCTACGGAAACCATCACTCAGGACACAGTCCCGACCTGAAACCTCACCTGTCCCAGCCAGTTCAGCACAGCCCCTAAGGCAGCTTCTTCCTCCCTCCCACCCAGCCCAGGTCCGCTCCCTCCAAGACGGATCCCGCACCCCGCACAGTCCTCAGGCTGCGCCGCACCCCGGACCGACCTCCATATCAGAGACGCAAGAGGAATGCAGCAGGCAGGACCCTCATCTAACTTTGCGGGAAGATGCACGTGCAGAAACCAAAAGCCGGAAGGGGATTTCTCGAGCGTCTCCTCCTGACGTCACAGTCGCTGGGACTACATTTCCCAGAAGTCCGTGCGAAGGTAATCCATGAATTTGCGTACGTGATTTCGTCAGTTTGCTGAGGTGTTCAGTTACCTCGGTAGAGTTTGGAAGGAAGAAGCGGGGTATGCAGTATGTTAAGGCTCATGAGAACTGCCAGAAATGTATGCAATCAACAGGAGAGCATTTAATCCACCATACAACGATTCAACTATCTAACAAAGAGGCAAAAAAGCGACCCTGAGGGAAGCCTACAGGTTCCTTCTAAGCAAAATAGGACAATTTCAGGGAGGGGAAGTTAGTCCGAGGCTGACTGGCAGGTTTAAACAAGAAGTTTACCGGTTCTTATAGAATTGGTAGAGGTAGGTGGCTCTAATGGTTAGGGGCTTTCTAGCAGCAGGGTGGCAAAGCTATCTATCTTTAGCTAAGAGAAAACATGTTTGGGGATTCGCTTGACAATGAATTATGTCTCTAAAGTTTGCCACACTTCACAATTGTGACATTTCTCTCTAGTATGAACTATTTTATGCTGTATCACTTAACAGTTAATGGAAAAGGCTTTTCCACATACATCACATTTGTATGGTTTCTCTTGAAAATGGATTTTAAATTTTTTTTCTTTAGTTTTGAAGTAGAGCGAAAAATTTTGCTACATTCTTCATAATGATAATGACTTGACCTGTGCTGGAGCAGGGTAGAATTTGAAGAAAAAGCCTTCATGAAAGTGTCACACTTTTTTCTCTAGAATAAACAAATTTGTGCTTAGTAAGTTTAGAAAAGACTCTGTCACATTCTCCATACTTGTAAGGACTATCTTCAGAAGGAATTATTTGATTTTTTTCCCTAGGGGCTGAAAAAAAGAAAAAAAAAAATCTGTATCCTAAGAGCTGAGTGATAAAAGGCTTTGTGATATTCTTCACACTTGTAAAGTTTCTCTCCAGTATAAATTGTTTGATGTTCTTGAAGGCATGGAATACAAGAAAACCTTTTGCCACATTCTTTGCACTTGTAAGAATACTCTCCAGAATAAATTCTGTGATTTTCTTATTTTTAGGATATAAAAGATAGCAACATGATTTGCCATATTCCTCACACTTCTACTTTGTTCTTTTCACAGTGAATTTCTTTATGTTGGTTAAGAAATAAAGCAGAGGAAAATACTTTGCTACATTGTTCACATTTATAGGCTTTCTCTATGGAGTGAATTTTTTCATGTTGCTTCAGCATTAATAGATAGTAAAATGATTTACCACATTCTTCACACTTATAATTTTTTCATGAGTATGATTTTTTTCTGGTATATAAAAAGTGATGAGTGAATACGAAAGGCCTAATGACATTCTTGACATGTATAGTGTTTATCTCTGGTATGAAGTCTCTGGCGTATAGAAAGTGTCGAGAACTAAGGCAATTACCACATTCTTCACACTTGTAGGGTTTCTTGTACAGATTCTCTACTGTTGAGTATTTTATGAGTTTCAATGTCCTTGTTTTCATTGTTATAATCATTGTATCTTATTTCTTTTCAACAAAAGTTTAGATATGAACAAAATATAATATTCATCATACTTAGAATGTTTTTCTTTAAAAAAAGAGACATTTAATTATACATATTTAACCATAAATAAAAAACTACAGTATATTTTAATTTCTATTTCCTCTTCACATAAATCACACATTATATTAGGTAGAAACAACCTAGACTTTTACTTAAATAAGAGCACCACCAAATAAAGCATAGACAAAATGGCTATATAAGGTGTAAAACATTTTACTAACAGAAATAAGCTCATTAAACAAAATGTTGTTATATAGCCAGACATTAATGAAATTATAATGTATCCAAACCTGAACAAGAAGAGAAAGTTAGTTGTGATTGTGTAACATTGAGCCATTAGTGAAATACAAAATTTTTATCCTATGCATAGAGTTTTGTTTTGGCAGGTGCAAAAGATAGGCTGCATAACATGTGGACTGCCCACAACAAGAATGAATAATATATTTTAATATTTAAGGCAGTGCTTAAGTATTTTAATTTTGGTGATGAAATATATATAACAGAAAAGTATCAAGTCATAATTTAAAAAAATTCAGGTTCACCTATGGATAACAGGAACATTGCTAGGGTAACATCTGTCAATGAGTAGATGAAAAAATTACCATTTACTTTTTGTTTTTTTATTTTTTAAGACAGCATTTCTCTGTAGTTCTGACTATCTTCGAACTTGCTCTGTGGACCAGTTGGCCCTTGCACTCAGAAATCTACCTTCCTCTGCCTCCCAAGTGCTGGAATTAATAAACTGAGCCACAATTCATAGGTGATAGAATTATGTAATTCTAAGATTTATTCATTTAGATCATTAAATAACCATTGAGCACTGAATAAAAAGAGATGATGACCAAGGCATTGAAATGGAAGACTTTTGTTTACTCATAAAGTAGAAATTCAGGAAGTAGATATTTTTATTTTACACTGTCCTGGTGTGTTTTATCTATTCACAGAACTATATTGAGTACCTAAAAATACTTTCAAATAAAGGTTGTCAGGTTCTATTCATGTTTTTAATTAACTAAAAAATACCTAGTCAATTATTCTTTTGCTAATTTCATTAAAGTGTAGCCATTTGGAGAAACTGAGTCATGCCAAGAACTGTAGTAATAATTAATTATACAGCTTTTAATTCTTACAGGTTTCTCTTAAGAAGGTCAGTCTACTACTCTCTCTTCTGATTTTATTCTTTCTGATGAAGCAAGTTACTTAATGTAGAAGTTCTGTAGGACTGACTTAGAGTTTATAAAGTACACTTTATAAAGGAATTAGGAAAGTGAACTTTACAGTTCCTCCAAACCTTGTATTTATCTTAAAGTTTATTTTAGTATTAAACACCTTCAGCTCAACAATTGTAATTTTTGAAGGCAAATTTTTTTAACAAAGAAAAATCATTTTTAGTTATTAAATCCTAATCTGATGAGTCACTAATTTATTGTAAGGTGATGCAATAAAGGTAATTAAAACATAATGGTTAATTATGAGACATCTAGACTAATTTCTATATATAGATCTTTCTTTATACACTCTTCTGTACATGTTATTACTGTTAAACCTAAAAAAGCTATTTAAACAAATTGGGTGTCAACTTAAAGTTTCCTTAATATGGAAAAATATTCAAATATGAGATATATTTAAAGAAAATGTTCTTGAAATTGAATGTGTGAGTAAAAAGGAATAACTCTACACTACACTTGCATAACAGGACACATCTAGGATCATACAGCACACGTACCCAGTAGTGGGTCACAGACCTATCAGAATAAATGGCATCCTAGTCTTAACACAAAATAAGGATGCATGGTAAATAGAATTCATCAGTGTTTGATGCTCCTGTTGCCCTCTGACCTGTAAGCTATACCAGAAAATCCTATTTCTTATCTGTAGAAAAGATGAATTACTCTTCATATTCTATAAGACAGGGTAGATTCTCTCATGCTGAGGAGAATCAAATTGTTCACCACAACTTAAAAGTGTCAAGCAATGGAGACACTCATTAGAATCACTCTGCACTCAATATCTCTTGAACAAAGCCACAAGCCAATGGCCATATAAATCCATGGAGAAAGTTTGAAGAATTCAACATGAGACCTTGAGAAAAGACTCTGAGGTCCCTTTTTACCTTTGGACTCATGTTAAAAATAGACATAATACTTCCTGCAGGGCCAGTCACAATGACTACTCAGGACTGGACTCTGCAACAAAGCATTTTTACAAATACTAATACATCTGAAAATGCCAGGTTTAAAATTCCATAATATTATAAAACTTTATAAACAAAAATTTCTGCTTTCTTAAATTTGAATTTTAAAAAATTAACTATTTTCCTAAAAATAGTGCCTTACAACTCTGTAAAAGGCCAATCTTTTAAGGGCTTAGAAAGAGATTCTAACAATTCCTGTTTTAATAACAGGCATAATGGGGATCCACAGATGAAGAACTTATCTTTCTGGGCCTGTCATGCTTCTCTTTCTAGGTATATTGGTCAGTCTCTGCTTCATAAACTGGTGTTAAACTTTGTCACACTATAGTCTCTGTTAAAAAGGGCCAGTACAACCCCTTATATGACTATTTAATGCTTTGATTCTTAGCTCAGACCAGTAGACAATGAACTGTTCAAAATGATTACAGCTTCTCTGCATTTGGCACAACTGTTCTGCAGTACTCTCACCCACCTACCTGCTGCACTAACCAAATCTAGTTGAGAAAAATGTTCTCATACCACCTTAATATCTTTCCAGAGAGCTTCTCTATGACAGCATTGAACAAATAGTTAGAATCAATAGATACAAAACTTCGTAAATTTCCGCCAGCTGCTGGTAGACTGTAATTATGAGTTTGGCTTTATAAACCCAATTATGCCTTACTTCAGGGTGGAGAGTTCTTTCCAGTTAGTCTTCTCTTTACAGCACCAAATAAACAACTCTTAGTATGACCAGCATTGAGTGACATGGCTGTCTTACATTATAATGTAGACTCAACAAATGAGAAGCTTTGCAAACTCATTTAATATAAGCAGAGCTCATTGGTGCCCAAGAACAAAATTTAGACACTTAAACCATCAACAAGGTCTCAGAGATGTCTTTCATGACACCAGCAAACATTAAAGGTGATACATTAACAATAATTTTTTTTACCACAACATAACATCACCAAGTGCATGGTAGAGCATAATTTATATTGTTTTTTTGGACTACTCATCTGTTTTCTGACTCCTAAATTCCTACATACTGGTAGGCACAATGTCTTATTCTTGACTCTTCACATCAGAAGATCTTTGTTTTCCTCCAGAAATGTCACCAGATATGCTTAAGACAGAGTAAGACCTGTTTGTGAGAAAGAGAAATGAAACTGAGTGTTCCTGTACTGTGAATTGACATGTCCTTTCCAGTACAGTGTCTATAAGAAAAAGATGATGTAAAAAAATCATAAAATAAAATTTTTAAATGTTTTCTAATAGGTATATTAGAATACTGTGCCAAGATTTACATTCTGCAGATTCTGAGCTTCATTCATAGGGAAAACATTTAAAATTATATTGTAAAATATTTTCATGAACTTTCTAAAATTCCTATTAGCATGAAGAAAACATACTTCTAACACAGGTTGAAAACACAAAAAAGAAAAGCAAAACTTTTTTTTTAGGCATACAGCAACCTCCCTAATGAAAGATGCAAACTCAGAACTGCAAAGTTCAATGGGACCTTGTAAAAATGAAGGAAAGTATATGCTGATGGTGAAATAAGAATTCATTATGGATGAGATCCTCACCCAGGAAATCAAGGTTGTTTTAATTTTTCAACATCACATCCCTGTACAAAATTCTCTGAGCAAGCTCCAGGAATTCCCTTTCTTCTGGAGAGAACTCCATGGCCATGTCCAGGAATGACAGTATTTAATAAAAAAAAATACCAGTGAATTATGATAGTATTTCTTTAATTAATTAAAATAATTAACAATAATATGAATACCAATAGGCATTTGGCTAGCTACTTCTCAGGTCAAATTGGCACAAATTAGGTTTATTTGAGTAGTGAAAAATATAACTGAACCATGACTATGGGGAAACCATCTTTAAATGCTCCCACACCCACTTGTTACTCCTTTTGACATACATGAGATCTTCATCTTTGTTACATCTGTATATACATATATACACATACTTAAATAACTATGAACTTCTGATTCTGTTCAGTGTTGCCTGTATGTATGTTTGATAGCTGTCTCTTTGATTTTGGATGAACATTGAGAGGGTTCAACTATGGGGGAGATTATTTCTTCTGCTGTCAAGAGGTCTCAATATATACAGGTTCTTGTAATTAGTTGTGTTGAAGTCAGGCCTCATAAGATTCCACACACACAGGGAATCATGTATATTCATATTTGCAGAACTTTTTCAGGCAGTTACATTGTTGAGGTGTCATGGGTGCAGCTTCTCTTCACTTTGTAAGAGACACAACCTCACAGCACTCACTTTTGGCTCACATAATCAAACCTTTCCAGAAACATTATCTGAGCATTATGCAGGAATTAAGTTGTATATGTAGCCACTGGGGCAGGACACCATACTACTATTCTTTGCATTTTGATCACATTTGATCTTCTGTAATGCTCTCTGACTGCTGCCCAGAGAAGCTTTCAGAACTCATGAAAGCTACACTTATCTGTGTTTCTAAGAAAAAGCACTTGGAATGCAGGTAGGAATTATGGTGGTTTGGTAGAGTGATAGCAGCAGAAACTTTGCAAATATCCATTATCCAACTAGCCATGAGTAGCAGCCCGTGATTCCGTGATTCCAGAGCAGGATGTAGCTTCAATTAGGCAAACATAGTCTATGCTTTGAAATGAGACTCACTGTTGCACCCTTAGAGATAGCATGGTGTACAGGTTATTGTTGTGGTTTATAGGTATAACAGCTAAATAAAACTGGTTATCTGCTCTCTGCCTTGGAAGCTTCCAAAGCACCTTACATCACTATTAAAACTTGTCCTTAGGTAGGAGGCTTTCAGGCCAGATCCAGTTCTAATCTTTTGAGTCTTTGGTCAAAGTGCAAATGTGTTCAGCATCAAGAGGAGAATAGATTTAGTCAACAAATTTTTGGTACAGAGCAAAAACATGCTTTGGAAAGAATGAATAAACTGAAAAAGAGTGTTTTATCTGAAGCACAGAGTGTAGAGATACTGTGGAGGAAAACCTATCTGTGGTGATATATTGCATATTTAATAAAACTAGTCCAAAATATCAGAGGACAGAGCCACTCACAGACCCAAGGATAAAGGTCAGGGAGTGGGTTACCTCTGCCTTTAATCTGATCACTTAGAGGCAGAGACTCTTCTAAATCTCTTGGAGGTCAAGGACTAACAGAGCCAGGCAGTAGTAAACACACACCATTAATCCTAGGGCTATGAAAGTTGAACCAGGAAAAGAGGTGGGGGGAGAGAGGAAAAAGAAGGAGGAGGAGAAGGAGGGGAGGAGGAGGAGAGAGAAGTTAATCTTCACCCTGCACTCCCTTTTTGGCTGTCGATGGTAAGGCTTGAAGTTGGAGGATTTGTGGAGACAGGCCTAAGGATTTGGCTGATTGAGAAGTGGCTGTGGTTTGTTTCTCTATCTTGATATTTCTGCTTCTCCTAAATATCTGAATCTGGGTTTTTATTATAATACCAAATAGAATTTGTGCAATATGGATCCCCAAGTCACAGCACAGTGAAGAAAGTTAGTGAATAGAAAACCCTATCATTTCTCAAAGAAATAGCCATTAGACTCTGCTGAAAATGTCTCTGTATCTAGTAGGACACTTTCCCACATTTACTAGTATTCATTTACCAAAGATTCTACTCTTCCATACTTAGGATATCACTGACAACAGGGAAGTTGGTCATCTTGTAGAACCACAAGAACTCAAACTCAGAGCAGAGGGAAGATGGAAACATCGTTCTCTAAGAAAGCTGAAGCAGGTTCCCAGTTGTAAACTGACTGCAAGAACCACACCCTAATGCTGCCCAGCACCTGTTATCGTTCTGTATGGGCAACTGCCTGCTGTTTGGGGCCACTCTCCTCACTGTGGGCTTCCTGGGGATGCAGGGAAGAAGGCCTACTACTGTGTTCTCATTTAGTTTGATTTCTACTGATATAATTAAAAGCAAATATTCAGGACAGCTGTGACTGGCCATGTTTGTTTCCCATGGAGAAGGGAGGCAAATAAATACCTGGATTGAGAAGAGCAAATCATGATTCATTCAAAATTGCTGCAAACTCAAACTAACTACCAGATTGGTCACAGGAGACTAACTGTCCCTCACTAAATGGAGGCTGGTCCTAGAGACAAACATACAACAACAGGACAGAACATAACTCACATGCACTCTTACTGTTCTTTAGAGATATTTCTGCACAATCCAGGCAAACCTGACTACTCAGAAATTGTGAAGTCAAAGGTGCTTGCAAAGAGTGTTCTGTATTACTGCTTAGGCTTCAAATACCAGTGATCCTCCATTCAGAACTAGCCTATCTCAATTAGGTAAAAATCATTCTTTGAAAACTACACCTGTCATGAAAAAGGAACTCACAGGTCTTTGTCCTAGATCTTGACTCACATGAGTATGACAAACAATTATTAATTTTTTTCTGAGGTCCTCACAATTGGTTATTCTACAACTTAGTTCATTAAAAATGATCCATAAAAAATGCATCATTTTTATTGGAAATATGGAATAAATTAAAATATTAGTTTTAAAGTAATTATCACATTCTTTGCTCTATATAATATGTGTCTAAATGTATCTGCAGATTTTAAAGATTCAGTACATTGTTTCTGAGAGTTCTTAATGAAATAGTGAGTTGAGTATATTCATTCAACCTTTGCATCTCACACTATCACCTGACTTATGTAACTACTATCAAGAAAAGATCAATGGGATGCAGTTCTAAAAGTACTGACCAAGCAATAAAGTAGACATTGTTATAAACACATTATTGCTATTTAAAATAACCACTGATGGACACACTGATGGAAATTTTTATAATCTCCAAAGAGAAAGTAATGAAAATTCATTTTTCTCAAATTTATTTCATGCCTAATATTTTTGACATCTACTCTTGATGGCCTCGACTTATATATTTTTCAAGGAACTGGTTTTGTGACAGCCATTTTTCCTTCAGTGTTTATCAGGAACTACTTACCATAGAACTGTTAGTACAAATAATTACTGTCAGTAAAATTGAGTAATTTCTTATTTTATGTAGTAAGACAGACTCACAGAGTCAAGGTAATTGGTTCAAACCAGTTGCCAAGGCATACAGATAACACACTTTATTATGAGCCAACCTGAAGTCTGCCTGAAAGCCCAGCAACAGTTGCTGCCCAGTTCCTCTGATGTGGTAATTGTGCCTAGCAACAGATGCTGCCAGAACTTCTGATCAAGCCCAGCCAATGAGAAACAGCCATAAAATAAAGCCAGTTGTGTTGTCACAACTCCTGATTGTGCCTAGTCAATGAGGGATGGCCTTCATGCTGGAAAGAGGGTATATAAGATTTTCTTCATTGCTGAATAAATGAGTCTGCAGTCTACTTTTCATATGACTCCTGAGGTCTGTGGTGTCATTGATGACTCCTCTCACCTTCTTTCCTGAGGAAACTCTTAGGACTCAGCAACATTTTCTATGACTGCATCTTTACCCAAACATTAGCATGCAGTGAAAAGAGCTTGAAAGAAATAGGCAGAACTGGACACCAGAAGATACTGTGTTCCTCCCTGTGGAAAAGGAAGGAATCTCAACTCAGAAACTAAGCCTACAGTTTGTATATGGCAACATATGTTCACAACTGTGGAGGATGTCCACCACTATTTTCATTCAGAGTTGGAGATCTATAGGATAATGATCTTGTACACTGTGAAGCCTGAGAAAATGTAAAAAGAGCTCTAGAACACAGAGATGGAACCAAAAACAGCTTATTTGTGTTCCTCAAGTGGACCATGGTATGGAGAAGCATCTGGACTACTACAGGTCAGGTTTCTGGCATGTACCTTGAACTGCTATATTGCAGGTTCCCAAAGTCTTACAAAGCCTTGGTACAGCAAGAGCTGCAAATAACAGATTTAAGGTTTCTATTATACAGACACAAAGGGCCAAATATGGCTTCTTGGTTGTAGCATTTTTTCAGTGGTCTCTGTTTGCTTGCAGCAAGTAAGGAAGTGGCTCCTTTTAAGAGAGGCTTCCTGACTCAGCATTAGTGGCAAAAACTATGAAGCTCTTTTAAAAGGACCTGCTGCCAAACACTTAAATGAGATTAATGAGCAGTGGGTAGTGATACTCTAGTTGGTAGCCATGTGGACCCTAACATTCCCCAGAGTGATAAATGTGTCTTTTGCCCATACTTCTGTCTGAATATAAACTCTCACAGGCCAAGGAGCTGGCCAGCAGCCATAGCAAAGGCTTTTATCCTAGCCATAAGGCTTAAGTCCTAGCCAGACCTTTTAGCAGATTAAAGGCTCATGTGGTCAGAAAAAGATAAAGATATACAGTAAAGATAAATTCAGCTCTAAATAGTTTACAGTATATTTAAAATATACAAAGGCTTGGGAGATAAAAGAAAAAGAATAGAGAAAGTTCTTTAAAAAGAAATAAATAAAATGTAAAGATGGAAGTTACAGACACTCTGAATACTGTATGTTATTGTATTTTCTTTGAGTTTTTTTTATTGCAGAGGAAAGAGCACAAGTTACTGAGAAACATTCAATTAGAAAAACTTTTGGATTGATCCAACCTATATATTTTAAAAATGCCTTGACTTCAAAATTTAAGTCAAAAGATATGTTAATTTGGAGAAGAGATTTTTTTTTTATTTTCACAGAAAATGAGAGGCTTCTGATTCATTCTAGGTTTAAAAAAAACAAGCTACATCCTTGCAGCTCACTGTATAGCTTGCAGACAGCTCCAGAGACAAAGTTGTTATTACACTGGAAAGCCAAACAATCAACGGTCTTTTACAGAGACTAGTTCCCATTTACGGAAGACGTACCGTAAATCAAGGCTGGTGGTGTTCAAATACAATGCACCTGAGGAGATGAAAGGTGAGCTGGTAGGAGTCCGAGCACAGGGTCCCCCAGGCACCTATGCACACCTAGGCCCAGGCGAGAGCTTGATTGAGCCTTGGCACCAAAATTTGTTATCGCACTAGGGAACAGATCACACTACCAGTAACCAAGCTAGAGTTTATTCTGGGAAGTTGCCAGGCAGGTGCAAGGGAAGAGAAGAGAGAAAATAGAGCAACACTCCTCATGTCATTCACTTATGAGAGAACAGGTGGGCACAGGTTCACATAGCCACACCTAAAGTATGGATATGGATGAAGGGGGTCCAGAGTGTCTAAGGTGCTCAGGTAGCATGTGTGCTACATGGGTTTACATGGCTCCACATGAGTCATAATTATGAATAGGATCGGTATGCCCTCTGCACACAGCATGTTCTGCAGGCACCATGTCATGTTATTCAGACTAACACATTTACTAGGTAGCTACTATGTGCCAGGAATCCTTACAGAAGTGGTTTTCTCTCCTTCAGTCTTTACAGTTTATATAAACTTCAGCAGGAGTGACTGTGAATCTTAAAAATGTCTAGGAATTCTCCCTTGCCTAGTAAATGTGTACTTCCTGAAAGTGAATGAGGCCATCTTTAGGTTGGTATATTTTACTTCAGAGGTGGTTGTTGGTCACACTGCAAATACTGTCACAAGAGAGAAAATAATGGTTTGATAGGCAGTGTTTATAGTCATGGGTTTGCTCTCATAAAATAGAGCCATTCACATCTAGAGTGTCTTGCCACATTAATTGACCATGGAAGTTTCCTAACGGATATTACAAGAAATTTTGTCTCCTAGTCAATTCTAGATCTCATCATTTGAAGACAACTTAATTTGAAAGCCATCTACAGCAGGGTGATTATCTGCTTTAATGTTCTGCTAGAGAGTCTCAGAAATACTACCTACCTAAGTTATACTATATCTTTCCTTGCAACCTAGCAATTACATGAACATGATGGACAGGAGTTTGTAAAAATTTTAAAATAATCTGAAGCCCTCAGTAGTACTGAAATGACTAGTCTATCTTGACCTGACTACACTATTAAACACTCATCAGCCCTCTACTCACTTTGCACATTGACATGGGTTCTGCTGTTCAAAACCATGACGTAAGGATTGTATGACCAGCAATCTCCCTTATCAGCCCATTTACTGTCTATGGACATCTTCTTTTCAATCTTAATTTCTCTATGCATTTTATGAATTGTTTAATTTGTAACTTATAAACACATGGTTTGATAGCCTCATTCTTGTTTCTGGCTTTTCATAATATTAGTCATCATTGACTAGGAAAAAATACAAAGAAACATAAAATTACAGAGATAACAAAAGCAATGATAGGAAAAAGGATAGCCAGATATAGCTTAGTAGCTGACTTCCAACACTACCACAGAGCTATAATGAGATTAAAAATACCCACAAATGTAGAGACCAATGTAATATAAAATGTGACCCAAAGATAAGTGCTAAAGCAATAGGTATATTAATTTAACATGGAAAAGTAAAAGGTATCATATAGCAACCATGGTAGGATTCTCTAAAGAAATAGAACAGTGACATGCAAATATGAAGAATTTATTAAACTAGTTTAGCTGTTAAGTACAAGAGGCAGGATGTCTCTACAGTTCCAATCTGGTGCTGAAGAGTTCTAGGGGATACTTGAAAAGTTGCTGGATTTTAGTCTGTATTGGAATCCTGAAGATTTTGGATTTAATACAGGCTGCAGCAAGTGGATGGAGAAATAAAGCAAGCAGTGAAAAGTAAAACTTTCTTTTTGTAATGCCCTTTTGTATTATCAGCCAAAGCGTGTGACCCAGTTTAGTGTGATCTTTCTTCTTCTATGAGTGCCCAGAAGTTTTGGTTTCAAGTGATTCCAAGTCAGGCCACAGTTCCAACCAAGATGAGTCACCATAGTATTTAACAGCACAAACATAAATACACATACATTCACATCAAATTGGAAATTCAAATCTTTACTGGAAAGGGAAATTAATTGTAGATAGGCTATACTGATGCTACATCTGAGGTGACTGTGTGTGCTGTGTGTGTTGTGTGTGTTACATGTACAGGAAGGCAAAACATTTAATCTTGAGACCTGAGTAATCTTCAGGCTTCTGATGTTTATAATGACTTCTTTCAATCACATCAAATATTTCATACATATTTTAAACAATACATTTTGTTTATCCAAATTCTGCATTAATAGTATGTGTGTACTGTACTTCTATTATATCCATTACTATGGTGATATTTTTGTTTCTGCTCTAACAAATAAAGCATGCCTGAAGAACAGAGAGCAGAATGAACTACTAGTTAACCAGAGACCAGGCAGTGGAGAAACACACCTTTAATATCAACACTTGGGAGGAAGCAGGAAGATCAGATCAGAAATTCAAGGTCACTTTGGGCTACAAGAGATTGATCTAGTCTAAAAGAGCCAGGCAGTGGAGGCTCATGCCTTTAATCCTAGTACTAGGGATGTGAAGACAGGAAGTGATATGGATGAGTGGAAAGAGAAATATAAGGCAAGAGGAGACAGCAGCTGGGGCTTTTCAGTCTGAGGATTCAGTAGAGATAAGTCTCTCTAGAGGCTGGATCTTTTGTTTCACTGATCTTTCAGCATTTACTCCGATATCTGGCTCTGCATTTTTATTAAGACCAATTAGGAATTGTGCTACATATTACTATGTAAGTTATTAAAACAGACACTGCTACACTTATTTATATTAATGTACTTCATTTGCTATTTTGAGGTGTATATACCAAAAATGGATCCTGCCAGATACATTTTATATAAAGGGATTCTTTGTAATATGACTTCACTTACAGGCACTAAAGATTTAAGGCTTTGTCACTACTTAATTTGTAGAGCTTCCTAATCAAAATATATTTTTTGAGGTTAAGGTATGAAGAGTAGAATAAATTGCTTCTTTTACCAATCAAGTATGTTAATTTCATTCATGCCTGAATTTTTCATGTTGAGTTTACAACAATTTTTACACATGTAGCTACAGTCTTAACTTTTACAAAACTCATCTACCGTATGAATCTTTAAATGTTAAATAAGGGAAACAAAACTCTTTATCATATTTTTTGCATCAATAGGACTTTTTTTGCAGTGTGAAAGCTCTAGTGTCCAGTAGTGGTGCAGCACACTTAAAGGCTTTGTGACATTGTATTTAGTAGAGTCTGATGGCCAGGCAGGTATGAAAAAGAGGGAAATGCCTTCCTGTATCCTTTGCTGTCCTATAGTAATTTAAAAACAACTTTGGGAAGTAAATATTTTATTTCAAAATAAAGGTCAATGTTCCTCTTCCAAGGTTGCTAGAACTGGAAGGGAACAAAAAACATACTTCATAAAGTTTCCCAGCATCCTCCTCACCCTCAATTCTTATGTTTCCCAGAACATCTGCCCTGGGTGGTGTGTCCTGGGTGGACTTTCCTACATCACTTACCTATTAAAAAATGGTTCCCAGACATGCCCATAAGGTACTCTGATCCAGAAAAGCACCACTGAGAGAATGCTAGGCTAGGTAAAATGAAAAGCTAAATCTAAGAAAGACATTAGCATTTGTAGAGTTTCTCACCTATATCAATGCTTTGGTGTTGCTGAAGATTGAAGTATTATTCAAGGCTTAGGGACAGTAATTTTGTTGGCTTCCTCATCAAAATGAATTCTCCAATGCTTATATAGACATGAGGAACAAGTAATCCTGGTCCTTTTCTGTAAGGTTTCCTCTCAAATGAGAATTAATCAGGTTGCACCACAGTTGAAGAATAATTCACTCCTTCACCATATCCTCCACATTATAGCTTTGATGTTCAGGATGAAAACTGTTGTGTTACTTAAGATATGAAGAAACACTAGAAGCATGTTATTCCCTTCAACCTGGACTTTTTTTTTATAGACTGAACTTTATTGTTGGTAAAAAATGCTGACTGCATAATAAAGCACTAACCATTCTTTACAAGTGTATGACCTCTTAATGTAATCATTTGTCTTTGATAAGGTCTGAATAGTTAGCAAGATTTTATCATATTGTGCATACCTGTCAAGTTCCTATTAAGAATGAACTCCTTTATGTCTTCTAAGGGATGAAGATCGAAAAAAACTTTTGCCACACTTTTCACATTTATAGGGTTTCTCTCCAGTATGAACAATCTGGTGCTGATTGAGGCTATCTAGCCGAGAAAATATTTTTCCACATTGTTCACATATGTGGGGTTTCTCTCCAGTATGAATTCTCTGGTGCTCAGTAAGGGCTGAGTAATTTGGAAAGGAATAGTGACATTCACCACACTTATACATATGAATTTTTTTGTGTTTTTTAAGGTCTAAAGTAGAGTAAAACATTTTGCCACATATTTCACATTTGTAAGATTTCTCCCCAGAATGCCGCAATTTGTGCCAAGGAAGGTATGAGAGAGTAGAAAATGTCTTCCCACATTCTTCACATTTGTATGGTTTCTCTTCAGTATGAAGTCTTTGGTGATCCTGAAGGTGTGGAAAAGAGTAAAACCTTTTGCCACATTCTTCACATTTGTAGGAATTTTCTTCAGAGTGAATTCTTTGATGACGCTTAAGGAATGCAGAAGAGTAAAATGCCTTGTCACAGTCTTTACACTTATAGGGTTTCTTTCCAGCATGAATTCTTTGATGCCGCTTAAGCAATGAAGGATAGTGAAATGCTTTGCCACATTCTTCACACTTGTAGGGTTTCTCTGCAGAATGAATTATTTGATGTTTCTTAAGCAATAAAGGACAGTAAAATAATTTCCCACATTCTTCACACTTGTAAGATTTCTCTGCAGAATGAATTCTTTGGTGTACCTTAAGTAATGAAGGGTAGGAAAATACTTTGGCACATTCTTTACACTTGTAAGGTTTTTCTCCAGTATGATTCTTCCGGTGTCTATAACGTGTTGAGTGAGTACTAAAAGCCTTTCCACACTCTTCACACTTATATGGTTTTTCTCCAGTATGAATTCTCTGGTGTACAGAAAGTTTTGAATGAGTATTAAAGGCCTTACCACATTCTTCACACTTGTAGGGTTTTTCTCCAGTATGAGTTCTCTGGTGTATAGAAAGTCTTGAGCGAATACGAAAGGCCTTTCCACATTCTTCACATTTGTAGGGATTTTCCCCTATATTTGTCTGGTATTGAAGAAGCAGTGAATTATAATAAAAGATGTTGCTGTAATCCTTACACATATTGACTATTTTTCCTGTTGACCAAAAGTTGAGACATAAACAAATGCTTAGTACATTCTTTATATTCATAAAGCTAATCTTTAAAATGGACACATTTTTCCATACTTACATTCTTATGGAGAAATCAAATAACATATTTCTATACTTATATTCACTAAGAATAACTCAAACACTATAGTAGGTAGAAACAATCAAAACTTTTACTCAGGTAAAACCTGATCAAGTTGAATACAGAAATAATGTCATGTCAGGGGGTAGTAGTGCACACCTTTAGGCCCAGCACTGGGGAGGCAGAGACAGGTAGATATCTGTGAGTTTGAAGATGTAGTAAGTTTCAGGACAGCCAGAACTACACAGAGAAACTCTGTCTCAAAAAACCAAGAGGAGGAAGAAAGAGAAAGAAAGAAAGGCACGTTATTCAAAGTTAAATAGCTAAATAAATAGTAATTATCTATGATAAAAGATTCTCTTAAGGACATTACACACAAAAAAACCTAAATACCTTAAACAGACATAAGTGTTATATTTCGACATGGTGTTACCAACTGGGAATGGGAGACATTTATGGTAACTATGTGGGATTGGAGCCATATAGAAACATCACTTTCTATCCTGAGCATGAAGTTTAGAATTTCTAGGTATTGAAAAAAGTGTGCATAACAAGCATGTCTATAAAAATCTTAAATAATACACCTCACAAACTTCAAGCAACATTTATGTCTTATCTGGATGATTAACATCTCAAAGATACAATTATGAAAAACAATTAGGTTTGCCTATACAATTTTTGCCAAAGACAGAATGTTGTCAATAAAAAGGTGTTAAAATTTGCCAGCTTTCTAAGAATTATTAATTTACACAATAAAACTACCATTGAGCAATGAAAAGAGACAATGTTCAATTTATAAAAACATGAGACTTATGTTTACAAATTGAAAATACATAGTCCTCATGGCTACATAAATAGAGCTCATATATATTGTCAGGCTACACTGTGCTGAAGTGTTTATAATTGGATAATCCATCCAAAAATTATATAGGTTACATATAGAAAACTGATTATAGGTTATCCACTGCCAAGTAAGAACACAATCAAATTGTCAAATTAGGAAAAAAGAACCCCGAATTCCCAATATTCTGAAATGTTATTGATAAGCTAGTAAAATTCTTCGAGTTTTGAACAGCTTTAATCTATATGTCCACACAGTATATGCATTTTAAATCTTTAGTGAGTGTGTGATTAAAAAATACCACTTTATCATTCACATAGAACTCTGATAAGGTGATTTTGATCAACATGAGTATAAGTGATATAAAATATATTTAAATGTGATATTACTGTTTTATAATGGCTTCACAGATAGGTCTTCAATAATGTGTGCAAATTTTCAGAGCTTTAGAAAATAGTGCAAAGTTACATGTAAACAACAACAAAAATCAACTTTGGAAGGCACTGTACATGCATAGCTCACCAATGGGAAATTACCAAGATTAAGAGACTTGGTAAATCAGCCAGGATAATCAAGCCAAGGAAGGCAAGAGATGTCCTTTGAAATCAAAAATAAAAATGTGATTTTGAGGAAATGAAGAAAAAAGAAAATTTTTCTTCATACTATCACAATTCAAGGCAGGAGGGAACGCTTGCCTTTCTATTGAATATTTGCATCTTAAATCTGCCCTTGACTTCCACATTCCTACACACCTGGGTGCACAGTGGCTGCCTCTTGTCTCTTCACATCCGTAGGCCCTGGTTTTTGCTCAAGAAATGTCACCAGGTGTGGCTTAGAAAGAACAAGACCTGTTTGTAGGAAAAGAAACAAGATTGAGTGTTCTACTGGGAATTGGTATGTCTGTTCCATAACACTGTTTATAAGGAAAGAGATGATGTAATAAATGACTGCAGGCATCAGTTTCTGAAATGTGTTCTCACAGGACCTCTACAGTACATGAAGGAAGTTACAACAGCTACATTCTGAGTTTCAATTAAGGGAAAGAATATTAAAACTGAAATATGAAACATTTTCATTACTATGTAAGGTACATGCCCATTGCAACAGAGTTTCCACTACTGTGAAGTGTGTATTCTTCTAACACACAGGTTAAACTCATACACAAAAAAGGAACGTTTCTTAGCTAAACATATTTCTTAATTTTTTCTTTTAAACCAAGACTATGGAACTTTTGTTGGAAAGCACAAGCTCCTACAAGATAATGGACAGAGTGAAGAAGTTACATGCTGACAGTGAAGAAAAAATTCAGTGGAAGGGATCCTCACCTAGGAAATCAAGGTTGCTGTAATTCTCCAGCATCACATCCCTGTACAGATTCCACTGAGCAGGCTCCAGGTATTCACTCTCTTCTGGAGAGAAATCAATGGCCACATCCCAGAAGGACAGCATTTCCTAAAAGGATGATCAATGTCATTAACAATAAGCATTCTGTGGATAGTTCCTTGTCAGTGTGACACAAACTAGAGCCATTTGAGAAGGGATTTCCACTGACAATATGAACTCCCGAAGAGTGTCATACATGTAACCTTAGAGGAGGCTGTTCTTAGTTATTCATAATATATTACAAACCATCTCATGGTAGGTGGTGTAAGCCCTGGGAAGATGTTCTTAAATAGTATAAGAAAACAGGATAGGGCTGGAGAGATGGCTCACTGGTTAGGAGCACTGGCTGTTCTTCCAGAGGACCTGAGTTGGATTCTCACCATCCATATGGTGGCTCACAACTGTCTGTAATTCCATGATCTGACATCCTTACATAGCTATATATGCAGGCAAAAAACCAATTCACATAAAATACAAATAAATATTAAAAGAAAAAAGGAAAAAAAACTCAGGATAATCAAGCCAAGGAAGGCAAGCCAATAAGCAGTGTCCCTTCATGGCCTATGCTCTGGTTCCTGCCTTGTTTTCCCTCACTGATAGACTGTTACCTGAAGTTGTAAGTTGCAATAAATCCATTCTTCTCCAAGTTGTTTTGGTCATGGTCTTTATCACGTTAAAAGAAATTCTAACACAGGTATCTTGTACTTGTTTACATAATTCTTTATTTTTCCCAGGATAAAAAAAGTGTTAGACATAGATGATATGCTTTTAACATAAGTGAGTCATATTCCTCAGACACTTCACACATGATCTCACACTGGACTCATCAAAGAAAAAGAAAGTAGAAGATCCTATAAGTCCATGTGGAAACTATTAAGACAAATAAATGTAAAATGAATGTTTTCACAGAAAAACATAAATGTAGTGCCACATGCTTATTTTATTTACCACACATAAGTGACATTTCTCATAGGAGAAAGTCATGGTCGGACAGAAGGAATTTCTTAGCACTTAATATGAAATCATGAATATGAAACACAATGAAAATGTAGTTTCTGATGTAGCATAAGCGAGTTGAGGTATGGATTTCTTAATTTGCCAGTAGTGATTCTAATGACCGTGAACCAAGACATACCTGATGGAGCACCCAAACAAAAAAAGAAAGAACTCCCAGAAAAATAGGTATCAAAACCAATAAGAACCAGCGTGTATATGAATAACAACCCCCCCCCCCCGCAGTGTAGTATTACAAATACACTAGACGTCACTCTGGCCTTCTTTTTCTCAGATAGATACTGGCCTGTCTGATATACTCCTGAAACATGTCTTCACCATGTGACACCCATGTATCACTATGTTATATTCAAGAATTTTACCTGGTGGCTGTGATGAATTGAAGGTGACTGGGCCCCATAAGTACATATAATTGAATGTTTGTTCATAGTTAGTGGAATTGTTTGGGAAGGATTAGGAGTTATTGGGTTTTTTTTTTTGTTGTTGTTTTTTTGAGTAGATGTGGCTCTGTTGGGGGAGGTGTGCTAGTGGAGGTAGACTTTGATGCTTCAAAAGCCCAATGTAGGTAAGCCAAGCAGCTCTCTTTCTACCTCTTGCCTATGGACTTGGATGCATGATCTCACCTACTGCTCCACTACCACATTTGCTTGCCTGTCACCATGCTCCTTGCCATACTGATCATTAACTATCTGAAACTGTAAGCAGGCCCTAAATTCAATGGTCTGCTTTGTAAGGAGTCTTCTGCATGGTCTCTCCTCATAGCAACAGAACAGTGGCTAAAATGAAAAACAGTAACAGTTTAATTTTAAATTTTCAGTATTTCAGAGGTCACCAAATGACTTATAAGAGAAATCATATTATTCCTCCCTCTTTTTTTAATAAAAAGTGAAAGATTTCTATATTAATGATGTATTTCATAATAATTTCATGGATAAACTTTCCATCAATCATAGCATGCCAATTTCCTCAAACATTATTATTATTAAAATCTTAAAAATACTGTCTTACATGCTTCTCAAATGTACATGACATAACCTTTACATCAACCAGCATTCACAGCAACAGTACTGAGTGATTTGTCCTCCTATGGCACTGTTTCAGAGCATTCAAGCTCAGTACATCCTCAAGCTCCAGATTTCTGATGTCACTGTTTAATGGGAAAAAACATATTTCCAACTTTTGTGAGTTCCAACTCTTTACTTTTAACATATGGGTGATATCATGTGAGACATGTCTTTCTGGGCCTGAAGTAATTTCTAAATTTCTAGTTTCAGTCATATTGTCACAATTTACATGACTTTATCCTTTTTCTTAATTATTGAAAATAAAACATTTCCAAATCTCTCTAACTCCAATTATGTTCCTGCCAAAGTTCCATGACCTTATATTCTGGACATATGTTCTCTTCTAAGATTCCCTAAACTAACTAGTCATGAATATTTGCCTGTGCTTCTTGTACTCTTGATAAAGCCTTAAGTCCAATTTGGCAGCCACTGTTTATTCAAAGATATGAGTGGCAGTGAAGCATCTTAAAAGTTATCTAGGCATACTGGTCATCATGTGGTTCAGAGGCTTAATAACCCAGTAGGACTGTTTGTTGTTCCTTCTTTTGGAAGCTTGCAAAGCAATTTCACAGAATAGGAGACTTTCAGGTCAGATCCAGATTCAATCCTTTGAGTCTTGGGTCTGAAATGCCTAAAACTTTCAGAAAGGGGAGGAAGGAGTAGCTATAGTCAAAAGACCTTTGCCACTTTTATGAATAGAAATTATATTGAAAATATATCTCTACCCATAAGGGTAGAGTGATGTAGCAGAAAGAATGTCAGTAGATTTCCAAGTTGTAAGTGGACTGAAGGAAGTTGATGAATAGAGAACCCTGTCATTTCTCAAGGAAAAAGCAATTAGACTCTGTAGAACGTGTCTCTGTAGCTAGTGGATCACTTTCCCAAATTTACTAGTAAATGAAAACCAGATTCCTCTCTTCTAAACTTAGGAAGTCATCAAAAACAGGGAAAATGGCCAGCTTGAAGAACCAGATGAACTCAGGGCAGAGAGAAGATGGAAACATTCTCTGAGAGAACTAGGGTAGGTCCCCAGTGGTAAAGTGACTGCAAGGACCATGCCCTAATGCTGTCCAATACTTATTATCACTGTTCTGGATGGGAAAGAGTCTCCTCACTGTAGGCTTCTTGGGGATGCAGGGCAGAAGGCCAGCTACCAGGGTCTCATTTAATTGGAATTTTATTAAAGCAAACATTTCACGGAAAGTTCACTTCCTATGAAGAGGAAATGCAACTAAATTGTGGCCTGAGGGGAACAAACTATGATTCATTAAAAGTTGCTGCAAATTTATTCTAATTCCCAAGTCAGGAGCTGGAGTCCATTTGTGCTCTCCTTGAATAGAGGTTCATCCTAGAGACAAGCCTACAATAACTCAGTAGGCATAGCTCAACTCATAAGACTGCTTGTATCTATGTAAATGTTCCTGAGAGCATTTTTTTTTTTTTAAACAGAAAACAGACAAACCTGAGCCCCAGGAAACTGTGTGGAAGTCAAAACTATTTCTACTTAATTTTGTCCAATTAACTTCTGTAATTTCTTTCAGTGGCTTGACATAATCATATCAACAACCAAGAACTGAATGCCATTATCTAGCACTTTCCCTTCAGAGTTTTCCGAGAATGACCTGTTTAACATAGCAAGACTAGTAACTTCTTACCTCATACCAGAAACATTAACATTCAAGAATAGGCAAGATTGGACACCATAGGGTACTAGATTCTTCCCTGTGGAAGAATAATAAGTAGCTGTGTTTTGCTAGTTCTATGTCACAAAACCACATGTAATTGACAGTGGAGGAGGAAGCTGGCATTAACCACACCCAGAGTAGGGTTCTGTTTTGGCTAACTGTGAAGAAGCATTCCACACACACTTTAACCTCTGGTGTAAGAAAGAAGACATACAAGGAGCAGAGAAGCAGGGAAGAATGTAAACCACTGAGGGCTCCATCATTGATGGAGATGTCCAGAGAGGAAATGAGATCTGTTTACTTTAAATTACATGGATACATAAAGGTCTTCCACACCCTGCTGACCTGACAAGGTGAGATTTTCATCTGCTCCTGGGGCTGTCCTGATGGACTGACAGCCTCACCAAGTTCAAGGCCCCATCAAGGCATGTTAACACAACAGTTGTGAGCCAGGCAGACAGGCTGTGTTTCTTGAAAATAATTAACGATAACTTAGGGTTCGAAGGTCCTTCAAAGGCTTAAGACACCCCAGCCCTCAAATTAGAGCTGGGCATCAGTTCCCTTGGTCCTCGCTCTGCTTTGGAGTAGGTCCTTCTATGTGTCTGTTGCATGTCTGTTCCTTTGCTCCTAGTCAAAGCTTTTCAAATTTGCTGTGTTCCAGAATTTCCCAGCTGCGATCTGTTAAATCTCAGATTCCCCCCCCCCCACCCTTTTACTTCAGTAACTGGTCGAAAACAAGAAGACAATACCCCAAGATCATATCGAGGCCTGCTATAGAGCACATGAGAGATAGAAAACACACCTTCTCTAGATGTGCAGAGAAAACCGTCAACATTCTCCTGAGACTGGGTAAACTGGTAGGAGAATGTATCTCCAGCTAAGCTCCCAGCACCACCTGAGATGCAGCATAGCGACCCACCAAGCCCTGGCAACCCAAAATCTTAACACCATACCCCACTCCTGCGCTACCATCCTGCTGTCCTGTCCCAGAAGCCCCTATAAACTCGAGTTCTGGGCGGAATCCTAACAAAACCATCACACCCTCTCCCCAGCCCTGACCTGAATCCTTATGGACCAGAACATAGTATCAGCACATCCCTTCCAAAGCAGCTTCCACCTAGCCCAGGTCCGCTCCCTCCAAGACAGACTCCTCCCCCACCCCCCGCACCCCGCACAGTCCTCAGGCTGCTCTGCACCCCGGACCAACCTCCATGTCTGAGACGCAACAGAAATGCAGCAGGCAGGACTCTCGCCCAACTTTGGGGAAACAGCACACTTTCAGACAGAATGAACAAATACTGTTTCCGGAGTGGGTCCCTGTGACGTCACAAGGACAAGACTACATTTCCCACAAGTCTGCGCGAAGGAATTCCGGAAACCCAGGTGTGGGGATTTCTTTAGTTTCTGGATTTGTCCCTGGCAACCTGTAGTAGAGTATGGAAGAAGAAGACAGGTTTGCAGGACATCCATGGGGAGTGAGGCTGGTGTTCACCTCCAGATCCACAACACGAGATGTGTGAATGTGAGTGGAGCCTTTGGCCACTTTGTTGGTGGAAAACCATTATTTGGAAAACAGGCTATGGACGACATCCGGATTGGGTTTTGTTGTTGACACAGGGTCTGGAAAGAGGTACCTCAAATGAAAGACCAACTTCATCTAGATCTCCTGTAGGGAAAACCTGTAGAACATTTCCTTTATTAATAATTGATGTGGATGGGCCTTGTCTTTGGTGTATTTAAGGGGGATGGGTCTTCACTCCTATGCTAGTGGTCCTGAATAATATAAGAGAGCAGGCCACAGAAGCCAGTGAACAGTGTTCCCCAATGACTTCTATCTCCTGCTTCCTGTGGTGACTTTTTTTGTGTTATAGGCTGTCATCTGGAAGTGTAAACTGAAATAAACCGTTTCTTCCCCAAGTTACATCTTTTCTTATTTTACTTATTTTCTTTATTACTACTTTACTTTGGCAAGGTGAAAAGTGCCATGTAGTGTTTGACATATTAATAGAAAGATATTGTTAATCTTGTAGATCAAGTACAGGGAATATGATGGACAAAGGATGCTTCTTAACTTTGAAATTTGGAAGGGTCACTCTGCATGTTGGTATAACTATTTCATGGGATAGGCTCATGAACTAATAAAAAAGAGAAGGTGTGTGTGGTGTTTTGAAAGAGAATGCTTCCCACCCCAAGCTCATACATTTAAATTCTTGGTTGAAGGATTCCCCAGTTGAAGGAACTGTTCTGGAAGGATTAGGAGAAATAGCCTTGTTACAGGGGTGTGTCATAGGGGTTGGGATTGAGACCTCAAAACACCCACACTATTCCTGCTTGGCTTTCTGTGCCTCATGCTTGTGGAGTGGAATGTACAAACTAAGTTACTGCTCCAATACTATTTTACCTGCCTGCCTCTTGTTATGTTCCCTACTGTGATAGTCATTACCTTGAACCATGAGTCCCAAATTAAATGCTTTATTGTTTAAGTTTCCTTAGTCATAAATTTTAGGGCCCAAAAATTAAAGTTTAAGAATATTGAATATTTGCATTTTCTAACAAATCAGCAATCTGTCTGAAAAAAATCAAGAGAACAATCCCATTCATGACAGTATCAAAATATTTGAATAAATTAAACCAACAAAAATGAAAACTTTATACAAAGAAAATTATAAAATGTTCATGAATTAAAAAATACTTGAATGGATTGTAATACATCTTAAACTCATGTAGTGGGAGAATTAGTAGTACTGAAATGTCAATTCTGCTAAATGCAGTCTATATAAAAAAATGCAGGACTAGCCAAATTTCAGGGGGAAATCATTGTGACAAGAAATTCATATAAAATGACAATAGAAATGGGTTTGTGACATTTGGGAGTCAGATTTTCCTTATTTGTGGGATTTCTCCCCAATATGAATTATTGGATGTCTAGGAAGTTCTCAATGTCTATAAAAAAAATACCTAGCCTCATTATCCACACATGTGTTGTTTCTCTCCCTAATACATTTTTGGTGTTTCTTAAGTTGAATAAGAGAGTGAAACATTTTGACACAGTCCTCATACTTGTAGGGCTTATTTCCAGCATTAACTACTTGGTGTTGCCTAAGGCATGAAGTAAAGTAGAACATTGCCTCATATTCTGCACATTGTAAGGTTTTCCTCGGTATAAAATAATTTGTTTTGAGCAAAGCATGTAAAATTACAAAAGGCTTTTCCACATTCCTCACTTGTAATATTTTTCTCTTAAGTGGCTTCACAAATGGTTAGAAAATTGCCATGGAGTTTTAAAGACATTGTTACACACTTCACACTAATAGGGATTTTTTTGAGAATGAATTCTTTGGCATTCCTCAAGCCAAGAAAGATATTAAATAATTTTTTGCCACACTTCACATTTGCAGGATTTCAGGCTAGTATGATCCATTTTCTGTAGAGTAAATGATAATGTGTAGAAAAGGCTATTCCATGACCTTCATACTTGAAGAGTTCTTTCCTGCATGAGTTTTCTGGTGTTAAAAAAGTACTGGCGGAACATTAAAGGCCTTACCATATAGTTCCCATTTCTAGGGCTTCACCTGTATGTGAATTCTCCATGTTTAATAAAGAGGGGGTTCTAATCAAAGGCTTTACCACATTCTTTACATGTATAGGGTTTTGCTCCTTGTGAGTATAAGTTGATATATGAAGAAAAGTGGCAATAATCTAAAATGCCAATGAAATAATAAGAAAACAATAAGAAACAATATAAAAGCAATAAGAAAATAATAATAAGAAAACAAAATATACTACAGAAGTAACAATATTATTCAAGGTTATACAGCTAAGGAAGTTGTTATTCTTAAGAGCATTATGATTACAGAAATAAGCCCGTAAAAAGACAATTGTATGACTAGACACAGACAAAAGTATAGATCAGTCAAACTTGGAAAAAGGGAAGTCAATGGGGATTGTGTAGGCTTGGATGGCTATAGAAATACAAAAATTATATCCTAACTGTAGAGTTTTAGTTTTAAAAGTTACAAGAGCAGATTTGCTGTATAAGAAGCAGACAGTCCATAATGCTACTAACATTATATTCTAAGACAATAAATTTTATGTCACATCTTTACAAGACAATACATACCTGAAAGATGATAAATTATGAAAAAATCAAGTTTACCTATAAATGGTAAAGCTTTAGCATCTTACACAGTAGAGTTCACTGTAGGAAAAGAAGCACACTCAGAGAATTAGAGCATCAGAAACATCTGGGAGAATTCCTCTGATGGCAAAGAACAGGAAAGGAGAGAGTTCAGCATGATTTTCACAAGCTTCAGTGCACATGAGAAAGCCTGGATTTCTGCTGGATCCCTGATCTCTCACTGTCCTCAGACCCCTTCCCCCCATTTCTACACACCTGGGTCCATGGTGGCAGCTGCTTATCTCCTCACATCTGAAGGCCCTTTTCTGCACCAGAAATTGATAAGATATGGCTTGCTGGAAGCAAGGTGTTTATGGAAAATAAGACAAGATTGTGTGTTGTTCTCCTGGGATTTACCACATCTACCCCAGGATTGCTAATAAACAAAGAGAGAATTTGTTTATTTAATAATTGTAGGAGATTAGTTCTGCTTCAAAGGCAGGTTAGAACAATTGGGGTGACTTTTAAATCTGCAAAGTCTGAGCTTCATTAACTTTGTAAAGAAAAAAACAGGAAAAACATTTTTATGAACACATATGCTCCGTGCTTCATGCCACTGAATTTCTAACATTCCCCAAGAGAGTGAAGGATGCATGCTTTCAACACAGACAGCTTAAGAACAAAAAAGAAATAAAATGTTTCTCAACTATCAACAGTCTCTCTAATTTTTCTTAATAGACAAGACTATGAGTCAGGTAGTGGTGGTGCGCTCCTTTATTCCCAGCAATCAGGAGGCAGAAGCAGGAAGATTTCTGTATTTGAGGCTAGCCTGGTCTACAGAGCTAGTTTCAGGACAGCCTGGTCTACACAGAAAAACCCATCTTGAAAAACAAAACAAACAAAAAAGCAGGACTATGAAACTCATTGTTGGAAACCACAAGCTCATGTGAGATATTCTACAAATGGAGAAAATTACATGTTTATAGTGAATTAAAAATTTACTGTGGCTGTGATCCTCACATAAGGTTGCTGTAATTCTCCAACATTGTATCACTTTACAAATTACACTGTGCATGGTGCAGGCATTCTTACTTCTTTGCAAAGAAATAAATGACCACATCCCTAAATGACAGTATTTTCTAAAATCAAGAAAAATGAATCAATAACACACACACTAAACTATCAATAATAAATGAATATAAAAAGCATCATGTGTCTGTGGGTAAAATTCTAGGTTTTTCCCAGGACTAAAAGAGAGCTGGGAGTGTTTCTGATATTGGTGGGTGATATTATAGATATTTCTGATGTCACTAATAGGTTTTCTGCCCCCAATAATAAGTTTCTCTGCAGAAGCAGTAAGCCAGATCAAGCCAAGTTGAAAAAATACAACAACAACAGGTTTATTTGAGAAAAGCAAGTTCTCGAGTCCCGGAGATGGAAGCTGGAGAGCTACATCTACAAACAAAGCAGGGAGACATTGTAGGCTGTAGATGGGGGTGATGATGAATCCTCCAGAAGGTATGTTTATGGCCAGGTATGATCGAAAGCTAGGTGCTTATGTGAGGACTTGAGTGGCTGGCAAATCAGCGGAGGAAGCTGCAGTGGCAGCCAAAAATGTCGAACTGAACTTTTTGGCACCTTTCTTTCAGAGTTCAGAGGCTCTCTGAATGGGCAGGCTTTGGGGAAAGAGACAGAAACACAGGTTCTAGGATTATGCAGAAGCTGGAGGTGCCAATTAAATAGCCAGATGATCCCCCACTGTACCCATCTTCAAGAGAATGGCAGAAGATGCTATAAACTTTTATCAATATTGAAGTTTTAAGAAAGAAACAAAAATAAATTCATCCACAGAAACATAAGCATTTTCTATGGTATACAGTGCATACAATAGAAAATCCTGGTCAGGAAGAAGGTCACAGTCTAAAATCCTGGTCAGGAAGAGGCACTTAACTCCTAACACATAACCATGAATACATTAAAAACAGATTTTGATGTAGCAGTTCTGGGCAGAGTTCTGGGTATCTGCCCTCCAACTTCATGTAGATAACCTTAAAAGCCAAAGAAGATTGTTGATGTGAGATGTCTTTCTGTATGCTGTGAATATCATTCATTAATAAAGGGACTATTTGTGCCTATGATAGGGCATCTTAGAAGCAGGTGGGACATTTGAACAAAGATAAAGGAAGAAGAGGGTGGAATCAGGAGAGACGTGATCTATCTGCCCAAGAAGCAAGATATAAAGAAATAGGTAAGCCATGAGCCACGTGGCAGAATAGATTAATGGAAATGGGTTGAGTTTAGATGCAAGAGCTAGCTAGCAATATGCATAAGCCATAGGCCAAGCTTCATGTAATTAACATAAAAATTTGTGTGAGTATATACGACTGCTGGTCCAGATCTCTGGGCTAGGCCAGGCCAGAAACATCTTCTACAGATTGCACCCTGACACATAATAACACAATACCATTCACTTCAGTACTACATTCTCACAGCAGCTCAGGGAATAAATCAGTAGGAAGGCAGGCCTGAGAGGAATGGTCAAACTTGTAGAGAAGCCTAATTGAAATACAGAAATAGATAACAAATGATGAAAAGAAGGACACACTGTGAAATAGAGAAGTAAAGAACAATACACAGCATTAACCAAATGTTTTGTTCTTTAAAAAGATAGATTATGCAACTCCTAGCCTAGCTAACAAGTGTTAGGTCTTAAACCTGGAACAAATGGCTAAGGTTTGTGTTTAACATATCAAAGTGGACCTGGCCATGAGGTTTATCCAGCATCCTTCAGTCTCTACCTGTTACAGGCTATGGCTGGCATATTCAGTCCAGCACCTCCTCTGCCCCTACCCTGAACTTTTACCTCAGTGGCTGAGCTGTGTTCTTCCACGAGCTTCCCTTTCCTATATAATCCAGGCATTTTGGCTATCTGGCCTTTTTCTGTCTACCTTTTTCACTCATGGCTTTCTCTACTCCCTCCATCTCTATCTGTCTCCTTAGGCTCAGCTCAGGCTCATGTTCACACTGGATTTTTGCACAAAATCTAGTTAGTATATAATGAAAAGTTGGAGCCAGATCTTGAGGAAAAGCAGGAATATCAGAAACAGACCACAGGCACCCAGCTAACTCCTCAGGCCTGTCTCCAGGAATCTTCCAACTGAATACCTACAACTCCTCAGTAGAAAAGAAAGGGAAAGTCTCTGTGAAAGCTGGAAACCCCTTTTCTCTTGCTCTGCGTGGCTCTCTTAACTTCCTCTTTCCACATTCTGAAAGCTAGGATTAAAGGAGTGGGTCATCTGTCCCTCCATGACCTGCCTTGGTTTTATGGTTAACTCTGATATTCTAGATTAATTTTATTAAATATATATCACCACACTGGACTCTCCTAGCTGTTTCTGCCTCTGGCTCTCCCTTTTATCTTCGGTAAACATCCTCTGACATACCTAGAAGCAGTCATGTTCTTCCTCTTTATATCTTATTTTTCTCTTTTAGTAGAAGAGAGAAAGAGAAAAATACCCTTAATCATCAAAATCCAGAACAAGGAGGAGGGCCTCAGTCCTACCTCAAGTGAATATGCTAGACCAAATAGGCTGACCTTGGGAATCCTTGCCCTCCCTGGGGAATAGGGCAGGGGAAGGCTAGGGAAGGGAGGGGGAACAGTGGTGGGTGTGCAAAAAATTAAATAAGAAAAATATCCAGAACAAGAGGAAGTATTACAATAGATTCCAATGAAACCTAGAAGATCATCAGGAAATCTTTTGAAAACTTATATTCCAAAACAAAATATTTCAAAGAACTCAAAAAATTTATAAATACTTAAGAGCTGCTAAACAGAATGCCAGAAGATGTAAACAATCTAACAGACTCATAACCAGTAAGGAGATTAAAGCAGTAATTAAAAGTTCTAACAGTAAAAGCAGTAATTAAAAGTTCTAAAAGTAAAGGAAGTCCAGGGCCAGATAAATTTACTGCCAAATTCTACCTAGCAAAGAAGATCTAACATCAACTAACTCAAACTCTTCCAAAATACAAAGGGAAGGAAACTACCAAACTCATTCTAAGGAGCCAGTGTAAAAGTGTAACCCTAATGTGAAAACTAAATACACTGACAGAAAGACACACACACACACACACACACACACACACACACACACACACACACACACTATTCCTAATGAACAAAGATACAATGAACTTCAACTTCTGAAATAAATTTCTGCCTTGAAGTATTAGACGTCTAGATTTATCTTTTGCTTTGGTCTGACTATAAATAGCCCTTGTTCCTGACTCTTTGAATAGAATACAGTCTATTTTTGATTTGGCAAGAAATATCAATTGAAAGACTTTTGGACGATTAAAGAGATATTGGATATTAAAGAGATAAACTTTAAATTTGAATTTTTAAAGGCTGTGACCTTTAATAAGTTAGACTTATATATTATGGTTTATATTGTGATATGAATATTGACCTCAACTCTTGAGAATAAATAGAAAAAAAAACTTTACGTTTTAATAGCTACCTACTTCTTTGTCATGGTAACTAGGAATCAATTATGCTGCTCATCTTTTCATCAACTTGATACAAATGATGGCAATTAGACTCTACTGAAAATGTCTTTGTAGCTAACTGAACACATTGAAATTTCTAAAGCTGACAATAAAAACCACAGCCATCACTCCTCTTTACCTGTGAGATGGCCATCAGCCAGGGAATATTCAGTTTGAAGAGTGGCAAGACCTAGAGAGCAGAGCAAAGTTGGAAGACAGTTTTGTTTGAAAAAACCACAGCAGGACCCCAGTGGCAGAATTAACTGCTGAGATCACTATGGATGGGATGCTCTACACTGTTTTTTTATGGGAAAGTGACTGATGTTCAGGCCAGTCTCCTTACAATTCACTGTTTATGTGTGAAGGGTAGAAGACATGCTACTCATTTCCTTCAATTTTTAGCCAATACAATTAAAGATGTTCAGGGGCACCTGAGATCAGAAAATTCTAATTTACATGTGGAAGAAATACAAATTATTCCTAGAATGAAGTAAGGCAAACTATGATTCATTAAAATAAGTTTGTTACAAATTGAAACTAACTCCATGATTGGGAGGTGGAGTCTAAGTCCACCCCATTAATGGAGGTTGTTGCTGAACAGATGCCAAGAACACCACAATGGGCAAAGCAAAACTCATAAGAACTCTTATATCTTCTGTGTCCCACAGAGATACCTGTGAGAGAGTTCATGCAATCCTGACTTCCAGAAGATTGTGAGAAGTTAAAGTTAGTTCCACAGAGAGGGACAAATTTCTGCTCAGCCTTCAGCCAGTGGTAACCCTTCATTTGAAACCTGGAATAACTCTTACTTACAGGACAAACTGCTTTTAAAAATACTAGAAACACAAAGGTGACAACTCACCAGTCTTTGTCCAGGCTCTTGTTCCACATAAATGAGACAGGAAGCAATCATTAACCTTTGTAAATCAATACACTTTCAACACCTTGATGCAGAATATCATTGGAACACTGAGAAAGACATGGGAGGCCATAAGTAATATTGAGACAGTGTTTCAAGATAAATAACATGTGCTTCATTCTACATGCTAGATAATTCAAATGTAAATGTGAATTTTAAATACTCAATATGTAGTTACTGCTTATTTTTACTAAAATGTGAGGTGCAGTTTTTCCTGTAAATACCTGGGTCTCATACTATCTTCCATCTGTCTTTTAAGATATAGCTCCCTAAAAGAAGAGATCACATAAATATAGTCTTTGAGCCTGCCGCCCAATTTGATGCATACTTTTCAACTTAAATTATACCACTGAATTTTTATACAACTACGGATGGGCTCATTCACAGAAATATTTATAATCTCAAAGGAGAAAATGATGGAAATATATGCTTATGTTCATTGCTTATATATTTTTTACTTCTACTCAACTCTGTTAAAAAAATCTTCTATATATTCTTTATGGACTGCCCTATGTCATACAGACTACCAGGAACTGAATGTCAACATTGAGCACATCTTCTTTTCAGATTTTTCCTAGAATTACACATCTAAAATACTGGTGGGGGAAAAAAACCCACCACCTGTAATCGGTAGGATTGAAAACTAGTAGAGCCACTCTGGAAATCATTGTGAAAAAAGCCTAAAAAGATAAAAATAATGGTACCACATGATCTAACTGTACTCCTTCTTGGCATATGATGAAAGGACTTTGAAGCATCTTCCAGAGATAAATGCTCAGTCATGTTCATGTTCATTTCTGCTCTATTCACAATAGCTAGGAAATAAAACAATTCAAGTTCACCTTCAACAGATGAATAATGAAACTATGGTACATATACACTATGGAATACTATTCAGTTATAAAGAAAGAGAAATTTGTGAGTAAATGGATAAAAGTAGGAAAAGATCATATTGAGTAAGGTAATCTACACCTAGAAAGATCCTGCCATGGCTGTCCTAGACTCTCTATTCTTGTCCTTTTTTGGAATAAGGTGCCATCTGTCCTGTCTCAGTAAGGCAGCCTGCATTTGGACAGTGGCCTGGTCATAAAGAACTATGTGCTCTACTCACTGGCCCCATCACCTTCTCCCAGCTCTGAACTGGCATTCTATGGCTTTGTTCCAACCTAGATAAACAGGGCAATTCCCCATCTGCTTGTTCCTCCATAACAGCTACTTTCTCCAGGCCTGATCATACATACCCTGGACAGTTCCTCAGGCATACAGGGCTGCACTGTGCTGTGAACCAATCTCTAAGGAGAAGATTCAACCAGAGCCCAGAGCAGGATCTAACACTTACCTAACAGGGGGAATGAAGTACAGTTTCTAGACCTTGGTGTATGATGTCATGGTAGGAGAGACTAAATTGCTCACCAGTCTGGAAAAAAGAGATCTAGGAACACACAGAAGGCCATGCACTTTTCCTGGGCTTCCTCTGCTGGTAAAGATGGATGGAAACAGAAGCTTTTGCACATGGACAGTCACAGGGAATCAGGCTTCATGTGACATCAAGAATTCACAACACTAGATATCTCAATGTAAGTCCAGCCTTTCATATCAAATTTATTAGATTTATTTGTTTTTGGCCATTGAATTGTGTTTTAATATTTAGTCCCTAATAGGACATTCACAGTGACTCAATTTTTACTTTAAAATAGTTTGCTACAAGCTAATATGGGAATTAGCTGCTAACTCTTAAAAATAAATTTTGAAGCCAGGCCTGGGGGCAGCCACTTGTAACTCCTGAGAGAGGATGATAACATGTGAGGCCTGACTGGTTTAGAGTGAATTCAAAGCTGGCCTAAGTAACTTAGGGAAAACATTAATGAAGGAGAAACAAATCAACAAATAGTGATGGAGAGGTGGCCAGTTCTTGGGCCCATTCATTGACACAGGAGGACATGATTTCAATAACGTATTAATATATATCAATGTTATCATATAATAAAAATGTTATTGATGTATATATATATATCTCTTTTGTCCTTATTTATTAACATACTGTGTGAGCCATAGATGAGTCAGATTCCACAGCTAGTAAAACAATTTCAGTGTTAACGCTGTAGAAGATAGGCCAAAGAGCTGTTCAGAATTCTTATACAAGGCTAAAGTTTTGCTTTCTAGGCTAGGCATGGTGGAGCCTGTAGTGAGTCTTTCACTGTCTCAACAGCCAGCCCCCAAATTGCAACAATTAATTATCAAAGTTCAGCCAGTAGCTTAGGCTTGTTTCCAATGTCTTATAACTTAAGTTAACCAATATCTTTTAATCTACATTTTTTTATGTGGCTTGTTACCTTTATTTTGTAAAGCCCATGCTGTTTGCTGGGTCCTTGGCATCTTCTTGTGAGTCTGCTCTTCTTTCCAGCATCCTCTCTGTCCTGAAAATACATCCTAGCTATTGGCCACTCACCTTTTTATTAAACCAATCACAGTGGCATATATATATTATATATAGTAATCAAATAACTTGAAATAGAGCATACTTTAAATCCCAGCACTTCCTCAGACCATACCTTCATTCATCCTTTATGCTTTTTAAGAATTTTGTATTTATTTTTGTGACTACAGAAGCTGAACTTCACCTTTCCATGCCTAGTTTTCAGAATGGAGGACAAGTGTTCACTACAAGGAACAGTGTTCATCCTTTCCTCCTCTGTTCTTTTCTCAGAGGGAGAGACATGGTTCTGGGTCAGGGTTGATTGGTCTTGAGTTGGAGTGCTGAGTATATCAAATCTTGGCCCACAATCAGTTGTGGGACTTCACTCTGCCTAAAGTTTGGTCTGCACTGTTTATTATCTTCAATCTAATTCTGAGATTATGCCTGAGTCACAGTACCCTGAAAGCCCAGAATACTCTGCCTTGAGCTTCCCTCAGTTCCCACAACTCAGGATACAGAAAGGATCATTCCGTGAATAAGAAGAATCAGAACTAGGTTCTTAAGATACAAAATGAGCTACTTGAAATGAAGGAATTCTCCTGGCTGCATGGGTTAATATGTCTCCCATCCTCTCTTAGATAATGCCATTCCTGTATTTACCTATGGTTATATTTTGTGTGACCTCTAAAAAAATAAAGCTTGTTTGAAGATTGGACAGAGCCAAACACAGAGTTAGCCATAGTGGTCAGGCAATGGTGGCATACATGTTTAGTCTTAGCATTCCAAAAACAAGGACCTGTCTGTATCTATGTGAGTGCAAGGTCAGCCTGGACTACAGGAGATTAATCCAGTTCAAAAGAGATATAGTCATGTAGTGGTGGCACACACCTTTAATCTCAGCACTTGAGATCCCAAGCCTCTGCTCCAGTACTTGGGAAACACACACATACTTAATCCCAGCACTACAAATAGTGAGACAGGAAATGATATAGCTGGGTAGGAAAAAAGTATAAGATGGGAGAAGACAGGAGTTTGGCCCCTGTGTTTCTCTTCCCTTTGAGCTGAGGACTCAGAGGCATTCAGCTGAGGATTTGTGGATACAGGATCTACCCTTTTCAGCCTGGGGATTTGGTAGTAGTGAGATGTTTCTCTAGTGGTTTGTTTCTCTGCCTCTCTGATCTTTAAGCATTTACCCCAATATCTGGCTCCTGGTTTTTATTATAAGACAAATTAGAATTTGAGCAACAGTCATCCTTGAGATCAATTATACACAAACTATGAGAAATAACTGTTCATGAACAGAAGAGAGATGCTGGTATCTAAACAGACAGAAAGATGACACTCAGTTTTGTCAGGAAAGCCACTCACATCCTGTATTTTTTAAAATTTCAATGACTGATCATGGTATGAGTTTGTATTGGGTGAGAAGAATGCAGTCTTTATATTGTAAGGGACACAGGAAAATAAGACAGGCTGCAGAACAGGAAGCAGTAATAACAAAAGTGCAAGTTAGAATCCTACATGTCTAAGGATGGTTAGTGTTTCAAATAGAACCTTGTGAAAACACAGACTTAGCAAATATGTATCTGGTCAGTTTTACTTCACAGTAATTGAATAGTTATAACCTTTTCAAAAGACAGATTAGCCTGTCACCCTCACAAACATACACTTTCTGGTATATCCAAATATATTAGCACCACATATTAGAAGCAGATATTATCTCTTATTTTAATGCTCAAGCAGTTGGCTTTTTAAAAATACTGTCCTTAGTCTTTGAGAATTTTTATACAATGTACATTTCTCCTTCATTTCCTAATTTTTGTGCAATTAAAAAATACAATCACATTTTTCACCTTCCTTCTCCCTCCCCCTCATACTCATGGTGTCTTTACTATTGTTACATATATGTAAGTACATAAATATGTGAGTAAAACCTGCTGAGTTTATTCAATGTTATTTTTATACTCATGATTGACCATTGCTATTAGATAACCAATTAGTAGGCAGCTCTCCGAAGATCAATTGTTCCTGTCTCAGCAGGCCTTAGTTGCTTCTAGTTCTCTGTCAGTGAGATTTCCCCTTCCATTTTAATGTCTTTTGATACTGTCATTGTTCATATTTTTATTTAGGCAGCCATATTATTATGGTGCCATGGGTGTTAATTTTTTTTTTTGGAGACATGACCTAACTGCATACTTCCTGGCTTTCTAATCCTTACAACCCACCCCCATACACACACACTCACAATCACTAAGCCTCAGATAAAGTTATGTTGTGCTTCTGCACTTGGTTTGTGTTTTGTGTGTACGTACACATGTGCACTTGTTGCAGCTCTCCTGGAAATGTCTGCCACACAACATAATTGGTGTCCAAAAGGGGACACAACAGTGCCAATAATTTGGGGAGAAAATAGTACATGGTGCTGGCTATGGGAACAAGGCATGTGACTGAGGCTAATCAGGTTGATGGGGAGCATCCAATGAAAGAATTCCCATACATCCATCCCTTCTCATCTTGACAGCAGCTGCATGGTTTGTTTATGGGTAGTTAGATATGTAACTGGAGTTGAGCAGTCAGGATTATCTGTGCCTATGGAAAAAATCTGGACTGGCAATGTTTGCCTATGTGGTATTGGGTGGCATGCCTGCTTGATGAGTAGGGTCTACCATTTGAATATGAAGATGTGAAACAGTTACAGGTCTAGCTAGAGGCAATGTTATATCACTAGCTGTAAAATACAAGAGTTGAAATTTTTGACAAGCTGCTGCATAGGCTGCTCAGCCTCTGTTGTGTGTAATAAGGAGGTTATGTAAGGCTGCATTAGAACTTCTTTATTTAAAGGAGGAATTGTAATAAGGAGGGGCATTGGGGCATTGGGGCATCCTCTTCCACATTGGCCTCTGATCTGGTAAGTAAATTAGCCAAAAGGGAAGATGAGAGAGATGCCTTGGCTTGCTCTTTCTTACAGCTTGGAAGCCAAAAAGAGATGATAAAAATTACTGTTAAAAACAAACAAACAAACAAAAACCCAACGAACTGTTATCCAATGTTGGTGAAGCCAATAAATGAAAGTATTATAATCAGAAAATACTCTGCACGTGAACTTGAATTAAGGAATACTTTTAAATGAGAAAAGAATCTTACATCCTGGCTAGTGAAGCTGTGGTACATCTGAGTAGACAGGGTCAGTCTGACTGCTGTGGAAGCAGAAAAAGAGAGCAATAGTTACTCACCTTTCCTTAAGGCAAAGGTTTCATAAACTGATCCAATATGAGCGAAATCATTCCTGATGGACTGGCTTATTAGAATCATAAGAACAGAAACACATGGTCACTTTATCTGTGGTGCTCAAAAATATCAGGGGTAGAGGACCATAGAGAGTGATAGGCACTATTGAAGGACCCAGGAACAGTATGTTTGAACCTCAGTTCATTGGGAACATAAATAAGACTATGTTCACAGAAGATTTAAACAGGTTGATTCTTCAGGGACCTGGTGACTTGTATGCAGCTTCAGTGGCCTTGTGGAGCCCTTTGGGCAAGATCATTATAAGGTAGAAAGGCTTTGACAGAACTAATTGATTTAGGCCAACAGGTAAATACTCTCCATAAAGTGAGAGAGCCACCTGGAAAACAGTAAAAATGTAGAGCAGAGAAAGAATATTTAGTTACTCAAAGACAGATGTAGCAAGACTCATTTTGAGTCAGATTTCTAGACTTTCAATTCCATGTTGTATAAGAAACCCTAAAGATAAATGTCCAAAGTATCAGCTAAACTTAAAAATAAAAAAGAAAGAATTCTGCACATCCTATCAGAGGACATGGTACTAAATGTAGAAATAAAAAAATTGACCTCAGAAAGTGGACTTCTAATTGGTGACTAAATATATAAATGAACAGTAAATAAATCCAAGAGAAAGGCAGTCCTAAGAAGAAAAGTTACACTAAGATTCTTAATTGAAGATAAGAGAAGTCTCAAATAAATAATCTAATGATGCATCTCAAAGCTTGAGAAAAGAAGCCAAACCAAATCATGAAGATGCCATGAAATGTAAGTATATACTAAAAATAATAAAAATGAGGACTAAAATTCATGAACTAGAGACTTGAAGAACAGCATACTAAACAAATAGCAGATTATCTCATAAGATAGACAAGATTCTCCAATGCTTAGTGAAACAACCAGAGATAGACAAAGGGTGATGGTGGAGGAGGGTAAGAGTGGAGGGAAAAAGGAAGGTAGACTCAGGCCCAAATTAAAGATAAAAGACAGTTGTTACAATAGACTCCAATGGAATACAGAAAACCATCATAGAAGCCTTTGAAAACTTATTTTCCAAAATATTTAGAAATGTTAAAAAATGAATATAATTCTAAATATATGCAATCAAGGGAACATAAAGCCAGAAGATATAAGCATCCTAACAAGTCCTATAACAATAAAAATACTAAAGCAGTAACTATACATTTAACCACAAAGTAAGATCTAGGACCAGATAGATTTACTGTGAAATTTTGACCACGCTTTAAAGATCAAATGATAGTATTCAAATTGTTTTATAAAACAGAAGAAGAAATTTATTCTAAGAAATTGTTATAATCATGATAAATTAAAAAGGCTTCCTCCCACACACAATCATACCATAGCACACCACTATAATGAACATTTACTCTGCTCCCCACAAAAAAGCAAGCTCAACCAAAACCTCCCAAAATTTAAAAGAATTTCAGTTAGATGACAAACAACTAATAAGGTTTTACCTCCTAATGTTGGCTCAACATAGCTAAATCAACATATATTGCAGCATATTAACAAACATAAACACAGAAATCACATGAGCATTTCAAAAGATAAAGAAAAAGTACCCAATGAACAGCAAAACATGTTGAGGAAGACACTAGGAATAGATGGAACATCTCAACATAATAAAAGCAATGGATGACAATTGGATGACCAACATTTAGTAAGTAGAAGAAAAACAATAAAAAATAGTCTCTGGAAAATCTGATATGAGACAAGGGCTACTACCTATGTGCATTCTTATTGAATACTGTGTGCTAATTGTTAACTAAAGAATTAAGACAATAATGAGAGCAAAAGGAAAAAAAAAGATCTGAAAGTTAAACTAATTCTATATTTAGAGCATAATTCTTTATTTAAAAGACCTCATATACACCACCAAAAACTTATGAATCTGATGCTTTCAGTAAAAATAGCAGCTTGCAAAGTCAACATATAGAAATCATTAGGCTTTATATACACTGATAACAGCTTTCAGAAAAAAATTGGAGAAAGATGCTAATTCATAATGAAAAACAAAGAAATGAAGAAAACAAAGAGGAGAAAATGAGGAAGAGAAAATGAGGAGGAAAGGAAAAATATTTATAGGAGTAACATTAACCAAGATGGTGAATTTCTTTCTGTTTTGTTTTTGAGATAGGTTCTCACTATGTAGCCCTGGCAAGCCTGGAAAACTATTAGCAAACATATAAAATACTAAAAATAGTTTCCAACAGAAGACATTAGATGATAGAAAGATACCACATGTTTATGGATTGGCAGAGTTTGCACTCTTAAGACAGTCAATACTAATAAAAGCTACCTACACAATCCAATCCAGGTCAAAATTCCATTGACATTCTTCATAGAACTAGAAAAAATTACTGCATTTGGGAACACAAAAGACTACAGACAACACAATTTAAAAAAAAAGAAAAATAGTCATATGTACTACATTACCTGACCTCAAACTATACAACATAGTATACATACAGAAACAAACAGAAAACCCACTCATGGAAAGTGAGATGCAGACTTGAACTAATACTGCAAATTCCTTTTTTGTTTTGTTTTTTACAATAATGTCAAAACCATGTAGTGTAACAGACAGCCTTTTTACCAGTTGAAGGTGATGAAGCCAGATATGGAGGGATAACAGGATAAAATTAGATCTGTATGTTTAATTCTATACAAAAATCAATTTGAACTATTGTGGCACAGTCATTAATCCCAGCAACTGGAAGGGACTGCAGGTGGAGATCTGTGAGTTAGAGGCCAACCTGGTCTAGAGACTGAGTTCTAGGACAGCCCTGGCTACACAGAAAGACCCTGTCTCAAAAAACAAAAATTAAAACAAAGAAATGCAAATGTGGTATAAACACTCCACCACATTTGCACAAACATGATGCCACATGGTATCAAAATTCTGCAGAAAAAAAAATGTAAGTAATTTTTTTTACTATTACTACATCTGTGGGGTGTATGTGTAAGTAAAAAAATAATTTTTGACAAAGAATGAAGTAATTGTGAGACAAGAACAAAAAAGACAATAGGGAAATAGGAGCAAAAGTTTATGGTGTATAGCACTAACAACAAACTTGTTTTCTTTGGCTTGCAGGCTTATTTTTTCTCTTGTGACAAAATACAATTTAATGCCAGGAGAAATAGTTTAATATTGCTCACGGTACAAGGGCAATTTTTTTATTAGTTACTTTTCTGTTGTGATTAAACAACAAGACCAAGGTGACTTATAGAGGAATGACTTGATTTTATGGTACAGAAGGGATCAAAGTTCATGACAGTGGGAGGGCATGGCAACAAGTTGCATGGTGGCTGAAGCAGGAAGTTGCGAGATCACATCCTCAATGGCAAGTGGGAAGCAGAGAGCTAACTGGCTCTTGAGGGAGCTTTTTATGCACAAAGTTCACCTCTAGTGACCTACACCTAAACCTCCCCCAATAGGATCACCAACACAGGAAACAAATGTTCAAATGCCTAAGATTACAGGGGACATTTCTCATTCAAACCATGGCACTGTGGATCATGGTGAGAAAGTCAGGGCAGCAGTAGCTGAAGGAGCTAGCTGCTCATGTCACCTTAACAGTCAGGAAGCAGAGGCGGATGGATGGATGAATGGCTGTTCTCGTTTCACTTTATCCTTTTATACAATCCAGGATGCTAGTCCAAAAAAGATGGTTCCCCCACATTCAACAGGTCTGACCACAACCTACAGAAGAAATAAACACCCTGAACTTTGCCAGTACTGATCAGAATCAGGGATGAATGAGTTAAAGAGGATTTTCCAAATTCTTTTACACTTGTAAAGTTTCTCTCCAGAATAAATACTCTCTTAGACAAAGTTCAAGGTACCACACAATACTTTGTCACTTCCTTCATACTTGAAGGGGTTCTCTTGAGAATGAGCCCTTTGATGTTTCTTAAAGTTTGACAAACAGTAATGTATTTGCCACATTTTCACAACTTTAGAGTTTCTGTATAGTAGGAAGTATTTTGTGATTAATAAAGGCTTAAAAAATGTTTCTCCTCAGAACAAAATTTTTGGGTGTTGTTTAAAGCCTGAAATACAGTAAAGTTTTGACATGTTATTTACATTTGTGGGGTTTCTTTCCAGTGTAAATTTATTGGTGCTAAGTCTTCAGCAAGTAAAAAACACTTCACCACATTCTTCCCATTTGTAAGGTTTCTCTTCAGTATGGAGTAATTTGTGCAGAGTAAGGTATGAGTGAGTAGAAAAGCCTTTTCCACATTCTTCACACTTATAGGGTTTTTCTCCAGTATGAATTTTCTGGTGTTTAGAACGCCCTGAACGAGTACAAAAGACCTTCCCACACACCTCACACTTGTAGGGATTCTGAGAATGAATTCTTTGATGTTCCTTAAGGAGTGAAGGGTAGCTATATGATTTCCCACATTCTTCACATTTATAGGGTTTCTCTCCAGAATGACCAAGTCTGTGACGCATAAGGTATGCATGAGTAGAGAAGGCTTTTCCACATTCCTCACAATTGTAGAGTTTCACTTCAGCATGAATTCTCTGGTGTTTAGAAAGTTCTGAGCGAGTCCGAAACATGCTGCCACATATTTCACAATTGTAGGGTTTCACTCCAGAATGAATTCTCTGATGTTCCTTAAGGATTGAAGGATAACAAAATGTTTTGCCACATTCTTCACATTTGTATGGTTTCTCTCTAGAATGGCCTAATTTGTGCCGAATGAGGTATGAATGAGTAGAGAAGGCTTTTCCACATTCCTCACAACTGTAGAGTTTCACATCAGCATGAATTCTCTGGTGCTTAGAAAGGTCTGAGTTAGTTCTAAATGTGCTGCCGCATATTTCACACTTGTAGGGTTTCACTCCGGAATGAATAACTTGATGTCCCTTCAGATTTGAACGATAGTAAAATGTTTTCCCACATTCTTCACACTGGTAGGGTTTCTCTCCAGTATGCATTCTTTTGTGTTGGTGAAAGTATGTAGATCTACGAAATGTTTTGCCACATTCTTCACAACGGTATGGTTTCTCTCCAGAATGAATTCGTTGATGTTGCTTTAGCGTTGAGGGATAAGAAAAGGCTTTACCACATTCTTCACACCTGTAAGGATTTTCTGCAGAATGAATTCTCTGATGTTGCTTAAGAAATGAAGGTAAGTAAAATGCTTTGCCACACTCTTCACACTTGCAGAGGTTCTCTGCAGAATGAGTTCTTTGATGTTGCTTAAGTAATGAAGGGAAATAAAATGCTTTTGCACATTCATCACATTTGTAGGGCTTTTCTCCAGAATGAATTTTCTTGTGTATATAAAGTGTTGAGCGAGTACTAAAGGCCTTGCCACATTCCTCACACTTGTAGGGTTTCTCTCCAGTATGAATTCTCTGATGTATAGAAAGTGCTGAGTGAGCACTAAATACCTTACCACATTCTTCACATTTATAGAGTTTCTGCATAGGACGAATTCTCTGGTGTTGAATAAGAAGTGAATTCCAATCAAAGGCCTTGTCAAATTCTTGGCATTTATATGGAGTTCCCCCTAGTGAGTAAAAGTTGAGATATGAATAAAATCTGTGCAACATTCTTCATATTTACAGGGCTTATCTTTAATATGGACAAAGTTACTCACATTTATAATTGTATAGACAAATCAGAAACTACAATACATTTTCATACCTATATACATTGTTGTAAAATTAAGAAAACAATGTAGATGGAAAAATATAAACATCTATTAAAAGATGAAGACAAAAATAATATAGAAATATTAAAGCCATTGTACCATCACTAATACAAACTTCTTAAGAGCTTATACAATGAGAAATAAGCCCATTAGAAAAATGATCTGTCCAGACATAAAACATATACTGTCTATATTGTGTACTTTTCTGTTACTATGATGAAATACCATGATCAAGGCAATTTATAGAACAATATGAGTGTATCATCAGGCACGGTTGCTGGAGCAAAAGCTGCAGCTCAAATTGTACCTAAACTATGAAGCAGAAGAACAAACTAGCAGTAGAGGGAACATTTTAACTCTGAAAAGATTTTTACATAACTTCCAGTTACCTACTGCATCTATCAAGACTGCACCATCAACTAGGGTATTCAAATACAGGACTGCATGGGGAGACATTCTCATTCATCTACAGGAGCCAATTTTGCATATCTGGATGTTCATTTTGTCTTAAATTAAATGGATGTAGAAACACACAGTTTTTAACCTTAAGAATAGAGTTTTAGTTGTTTCCTAAACAAGTTACCCATCTATGATACTGTGAAATAATAGATTTAAAGAATAGAATATGGTATTTATGTTATTTTCATGACAAGGAAATAAATTCCTGAAAGATTTAGACTTATGAATAACTTTAAAATTTGTGTATAAATGACAGACTCTTGCTAAAGGCAACATTACTGTCAATGAATAAATCATAAAGCTAGCCTATTTGTACTCATTCACAAGATAAAACAGTTAAATAAAATGTACAAGACATGAAAACATAAGACTCATATTTGCCCATGAAGTGGAAATATGTAGTCCTGTTGCTCACAGAACTAATGCTCATAAATTTATTTTAAAAAGTTATATTGTCCGGAAGTGCTTAGTATTGGACATTCCACTTCCAGAAACATATAGACTGCATGTGAAGAAATTAAGGAAAAAAAATAAGAAATTTAAGAAAGCACAGAACTGAAAAATAAAAAAAAAAAAATAGTGATGCCACAAAATTCTGAAGACCTACTGGTGGTCATTAAAAATATGCTTCTAGAAGAAGTTTTAATTTAGGATTTTATACTCACAAAGGGAATGCATTTTAAACTGACACAGAGTGTGTTATATTTAAAAAATCACTAGAATACAGTTATTCATAACTTCAAAAATTTGTAGATAATGAGAATGTACACGACATGGAAGAAATGCATGTTTATAGTTACAGCACTTATAGGTCTTTAGAAATGTGTGAAAATTTTTAAAGGGGTAGAAAACAGTAAAAAGACAGTTATTACATAAGCTCAGAAAAATCAAGCACTCTGACTCATTGTAAAGACAAACAGAGCTCACTGGAGTGAAAGAACAAAGCTGAGAGACTTAAACCACAGTAGATATCTGACAGATGCCTTCTATGACAGTAAAAGACACAGAAGATCCTTAAAAAGGGATTTAACCAGAACACTGAGTCTCAATGATCAAGATCAAGCCGGGCTTTTTGTTGGATCTCTGACCTCCCACTCTGTCCACTGTCAGTTTGCATTCCTATATACCTGGGTGCATGATGGCAGCTTCTCGTTTTTTCACATCAGAAGGCACTTGTCTTTGCTCCAGAAATGTGACCAGATATGGCTTACAGGAAGCAAGACCTGTTTTGTGGAAAAAGAAACATCGTTGTTGGTGTTTTCTCCTGGGAATTAGTATCCTATTCCATTACTACATGCTTGATAAAAAAATTAAAGAATTGTAGAAAATTAGTTCATTAAATGTTTCTAGAGAAACACATATATAGAATATGTAGGAATAATTTATAATCTGAAGATTCTTAGCTTTATTTACAAAGTAAATATGAAAGCTAAAGAAAAAACATTCTCTTTAACACATGTACTCCATGCCTCATACTTGAGTTCATAGAATTACAACTAAAATGAAGGAAGCACATAAGAAAAAATAAAAGGAAACAAACAAAAACAAAAAGCTACATTAAAACACAATAATCTATTTTGTAGAATATAAACAATCTCCCCAATTTTTTACCATAAAAGCGGGTATGCAAAAGTCACTGTGTGAAGGCACATATTCCCATGGGATGTTCTACAAAAAGAGAAAGCTACATGCTAAAGGTGAAATAAGAGTTCACTGTGTCTGAGATTCTCACCCAGGAACACAAGGTTGCTGTAATTCTCCAGCATCACATCCCTGTACAGATTCCACTGAGCAAGGTCCAGGCATTCCCACTCCTCTGCAGAAAAATCAATGGCCACATCACTGAATGACAGTATTTCCTGAAATAAAAATAAACTATTACTTATACATATAAAAGTAAAACCGTAGTGATAACATAAACGCCAGCATCATGTATTTGTGACTACAATTCTATAATTTGTTCAGGATGAGAGGAAAGCTAGAAGTGATTCAGATATAGGTAAGTAACTGCTGTGAAACAATCTTTCTGTGACTGTAAAAATATGGCTTAATAAAAGGCTGAATAGCCAAAAGCCAGGAAAAACTTTCAAGGCACAAGGATGCTGGGAAGAAGATGGAGCTAAACTTGAAAAAAGCAATAAGAAAAGTACAAAGATGAGGTAAACAAGTCATGGGGCAGCACAGACATTAACACGAATGTGTAAATTTAAATGGTAAGAGTTGGCTGGAGGCAATCCAAAGCTATTGGCCAAGCATTTTTTTTATTTTTTTATTTTTTTTTCTAGGGATCATTTTTATTGGAAAATCTTTTCCCCACCCTTTACCCTGAGTCTGTGTCTGTCTTTGAAGTTGAGGTATGTTTCCTTTTTTTTTTTTTTTTTTTTTTTTAACCACACTAGAGTTTATTACAGCAGGGAAAAAAGATGGAGCAAAAGAGAGCAGAGAGAAAAGGGAAAGGGGCTGGGGCTTATGTGAACCCTTTCATTAAAAGGGTGGGCAGGCCCATGTTTGCATCGCCACACCCAGGGGATGATTGACAGTTACATTCCAGGTGAATGCAAGCTTTGGAAATCCTTACATTCCACCCTTTGATCATATATAAAAACCGGGTTTATGGGGGGGGGGGCGGAAATAGGGCCAAGCATTTATAATTAATAAGTCTTAGTCTTGTTATTTGAGAGCAACTGCTTGATCATAGAGAAAAGTCTGCCTACAAGTACCTAAGATACTTCTGATATGACAATATAATATCATCCTTGGTTTCACAAAGGTCATTCTTGACCCATCTTCAGATAAAGAGAATGCAGAGATCCTATCATCTCATATGAATATTTGACTTTTAAAAAAATAAAAGGAAATAAATGAATTCACAGAAACATTACATTTGTCTTATGCTTATACACCACACAGATAAACACTTCTTACAGGAGAAAGTCAAGGTGAGGGAGAGGGTATTTATCAACCCTTAATATCAACAATCATAAATGTGAAATGCAATGAAAATGTAGATTATAATATAACAGCTCTGGTAGAAGTCTGAATTACTGAATTTGTACAGAGGTCAATTGTGTTACCAATGCAAGTACACCAAGACCAAGAAGACATGAGATAGAGAAACCATGTGGTAGAACAGTAAAAGATGAACTCACACAAAAAAATGAATCATAAGTATTTCAAAAAATTATAAATTAGTAAGTGTAGTTATAACATTATTTGAATGTTTAAACTATACTAGACAATACTCCAACTTTTCTCTTCTCCTCTTTTCACGTTTTTTAATGTTTTCCTTTTTCAGAGAGCTATTTGTGCATTTACTGTAATCCTGTATCAGGCTTTGAGCTCATGATGCCTATGACTTAGTAACCAGAGGTCAAGAATTATACTTTGTGATGTGACTAGCTATCTTCTCTTATCCTAATATTTTCTACACTTTAGTGTTTTTTTCTTACCACACAAAATTCCTAAAATGATCAATGCGAGCAGAGTAATAATACTTTTACATTCTATAATTAAATATCAAAAATGAGAAACGTTCAATTTAATTTTGTAATAATTATTACAGATATACTTTGCATAGTCTTCATACAAATTTCATATGCTCAGATGGTCAAACTTTTTTCTTCAGTTTACAATTTCCAAAATTTTGTTTTCCAAGCATCTGAAATATACACTATATTCAGGTTACCTACAGCCACCATTCTGGGCTACAATTCCATAAGCATCTTCCTCTAATTTCAAAAGAGCATTCATTTACCAGTGTCTGCTTAGGCCTCTCTTCCTCTTGAGCCTGACCCACATAAAAGCAATCATTAATTCCTGTTTTCTGTCAACACATTTTGCAATACTATGACTCAGAGTGTATAATTAAAACCCATAAATGGAGGCCAAATGTCACATCTTTATTAGAAACCTGGATTATAAATTTAAACTTCTTTATAGTAACAATGACAGAATCCTCATTCTAGGATAGATTTCTCTGTTTAACTAATTTTTAAAATACTCAGTACACTGTTATTGCATGTTCCTAATGAAACATTAAGTACAGTTCATCCTGTAAACAGTTGAGAGTAAAACTCATCCATATGATTTTATGTACTTACCTCAAAGAGAACAATTAATTACAGTGTTTGAAAGGGTCTGTTAGACAAACATGCATAGCTTCTCAACTCATAATAAACCACTGAACTTGAAAACAACTATGAAAGGCCTTACTGATAGAAATATTTACAACTGTGTAAATGGACATTTCCTGTCCTGATCACCAGGTACTGACTCAGAGACAAAATATGATTATAAACAATCAGCTGATAGCTCAGGCTTGTTACTAGCTAATTCTTACACTTAAATCAACCCATAATCCTTATCTATGTTTAGCCACATGGCTTAGTACCTTTTCTCAGTACAGCACTCTCATCTTGCTGGCAACTCTCTGACTCTACCCTTCCTCTTCACAGAATTCTTCTAGTCTGGCTCTCCAGCTCAATCACTTCCTGCCCAGCTATTAGCCCATCAGCTTTTTATTATCCAAAGAGAGTAATGCATATTCATAGGGTACAAAAATTGCTCTATAGCATAACTGAAATGGAGAAAATGATGAAAACCCATTCTCATTCTTATTCTCTCTATATATATGTTTTTGACTGACTCCTATATAAATCTTTCTTAATACCTTCTATTGCTTCTTTCCATGGCCTCTGATGTATGTCACAGAGATCATGAATAACTGAATGTTATCACCCTACACAGCTTCATTTCAGCATTTTCCAACAATGATATATCTAACATATCAAGGTTACTACTTGACTTTGTTTAAAAGAATCCCTCAGATAGTGACACACAAAAAGAATAAGAATAAAAGTAAAGAGTCTGTACTGAAAGGGACATGAATGTAGAACATGAGATATTAGGGAAATAAATCTCACTTTAGCAGTTTGGTATCCTGGCTGGATATGGCAATAACACATGTGAAGGACAGTTGGGGGGTATGGTTATCATATTCACATGGAAAACTGGAGTTCTGCTCTGGCTAAATACAAAGAAGCATTCCATACACAGCTAAACTTGTGGAGTGTAAAGACTGGAAAAATTTCAAGTTACAGAGAAAGAGAGAAAGAAAGGTATAAACCATGGGGGGCTGCATCAGTCAAGAATTGAAGAGAGAAATGGAAAGTAGTTGAAATCTCAGATTTTGTTTAAGGAGTACATATGGGAACAACTCAGGGAAAGCCAGAAGTAAACATCATGAGGTTATGTCATAAACTAATACAAATTAATAGTCAAAGATAATAACATCCCCTGTAAAATGGAAGACCATTTAAGGAAGGCAAAGAATAGAGTCCTCCCTCACACACAGTAAGTGCGAACAATTATCTAATCACCAAAATTTAATGCCTTTAACTAAAGCATTTTTTCAGAATTTTAAATTACATATCAAATACTGCCAAGAGAGCTTCTCAAATATACATTTTCAAAGTCAGTGTCAATTAGACAGACTTCTGTCAGTTCAGTGACTGATAAGCCAAGTGATAAGAGCCATAAGTATTAGTATATGCATAAACTATATATTAAAAAAAACTTTGATTTTTTTTTGACATATAATGTAATTTAGCCTAAGTCAATCTTGAATAATCGATGACATGGAGGAGGGCTCTGAACTTCTAGTTCCCTGGCTTAACTTCACAGTGCAGAGGTAGCAAGGATGTACCAAGAGCAGCTTCAATTACTTGTTTGCTTTTCCCCCATTCACAGGAGTGTTGAAATTATACACACCTGAAGGGTCTGAAATTATATGAAAGCATACTGCTGCTGCATCATCCTGACTTTGTAGAAAACCACTTTCAACACACAAGGTAGTATGCTCTTTTCACTTTAGATAATGTAAAACACATTCCTATTCTTGTCCCGTTGGCTAGTGACACTAACTAGAAAGTACCTTATTTTACATGTATTTACATAATCAACAGTAACATTAGTATTAAAGATAAGACAGGTTAAATGCCATGTTTCTTATGAAAAGACTTTAATACCACATAAACACTTGGTTTGACTTAGTGTTATGAACTATAATGGGTAGGCTGGGGAATCTTACTGTGTACAAATCAAAGAATCCTTGGTGAGCAACATCACTTCAAATTCACCTTTCTGATACTGTATAAATATATGAGCAAATGTTTCCAGAAGACTGTTGGGGGAGCATCAGGAGGTCCTGGATGCCACATGCAGGGGTAGAGGCAGAGTAGCTGTAAGGGCGTTTAGACACTGGAGTATACCCTAAGCTAGAAGAAAAGTTCACGATTAAAGAGCAATGTAGAGACTCGGTTGGGTTTGTAGGTTCACTTCTCCCCAAGGAAACTCATGTCCCCTCCCTGACATCACCAGGCTTTCTCTACTCTCCCATTAATTCATCACACAATCGCTAATATAATTGGATAAGGTATTATTTTTATCGTATTTTTTCACTGCATTATAGCATCAATAATGGCTTGAATGATGCAATTCTCAAACCATCTGCTTTAGAACACTATACTGTCTCCTCTATATGGGACACTCTGAGGATTCTGATCACAGAGGTGGCCACGAAGGATTCTCCTCCAAAAAACAGTCCAGAAATCTAATAATTTACTCCAAAGAAAATGAGACTAACATTCCATATACCAGTCTCCTTAACAGAACTCTGCCCCTAGTAACTTTATCAACTCAAAGAGTATTAAGCCTGCCATAAAGTTCAGGAGCAGCCAGATCTCCATTTCTTCTAGAAGTCCTGAGAAATCTAACCGTGAAATGAGAATGGGTCAGCTAGGGAGAGCACGTTACCCGAGTTAAGCTAAAGTGGGGCTTCAGGCGCAGGCAATGAGCTGGGCAACCCTGCCGGGGGCAATACTGAACCTTCCTCCATTCCTTATTCTGGGGTACAGAGCCAGCTTGCCCACCCCAGAAACGTACACTGGACTCTGGCAGCATCGTCCTAACAAAGCTTTCACTCACAGCTCCACCCAGATACTGCTCTTCCCACCCAGACCTGCTTCCAGGCTCAGTGGCCCAGCCTAGGTCTGCACAGCATCCCCCAAGTCGGCTTCTCCCCACCTCTGGTCCAGCCCAGCTCCGCTCCCGACAAGCCGACCAACCCACCCCTCAAAACCCCTCAGGCTGCGCTGCTCCCTGGACCAACCTCCATGTTAGAGATCCGACTGAGAGCGAGGAACAAGACCCAACACCGTCGAACTTAGGGGAAGACAAACGTCTGCAGACGGGATGCGGAAGTGGGGTTCACAGAGCGACTGCTGGTGAGGTCACAGTGAACACGACTACATTTCCCAGGATTCTGTGTTCTCTCCGATGTCTGCACCGTATGGCTAGAAATAAGTCAGGTTGCTTTTAAAGTCCAATTGAAAACAGGACATGTTTGAACGTGAACTGAGACTTTCGAGTTTATTAGTTATATCTAATCAAACTGTCGGCTAAAAAGTCATCTACTAATTACAAAAATATTACCACCCTCATGGAAGAGTGGCATTCACTTACTTGTACTTTAAAATAATGGAACAAAAGGCTAAAGTGGGAGAGCTATCACATAAAGATGATTTTTGAAGTCAACCTTAGTGTTGATTTCATCCGGTTTAAGTTGCAAGGATTACAACCCCAAATTGGCCTGGGCAGTGTGGCTTTGTCTCAAAATACATAGTACAAAAAGGAATGGGAAACTATCTAGAGGGTAAAGTAGGTACCTAGAATGAAGGAAGTATCAGTTTAATATCCAACATTTGTAAATAACAGAACAATTGTAAATAAATACTCCGTGTTCCCCTATGCTGAAAAAACTTGTTGAGCCATACATGTTTCAGACTCCACAGTTGGAAAAATAGTTGTCCTATGAACATTGGAATCCATAAAGGAGGTAAGTCAGGGATGTATACATTTACAAAAAAAAAAAAAAAAAAAATCACTGAACAGAGTTAAAAGTTTTGTCTTGACATTTCCATGTAAAGAAATGCTAGAAGTCATCTGATGATCTTTCCATCTGTCCATAGGACACTTGTCTATGCTTTGGTCCATTAATCTATACCGGAACTTTAATTTTATGAGAGCTGCAACTTCACATATTTCAGAACTTCACCCTCTTCCTGGTTCACCATAAACTCAGAAAAGTATTCACCAGCAGGCATTCTCTGCTTCTGTGAATACCTTCTCTGTTCCTCTCCCAAGTAGAAAGAGACAGTTTCTAGGGTCACATGGTGTGTTTACCAATGCCTGGCCCATCATACATTGTAGAATTTCTCTGCATTAAGCACGATTTTTTTCTTTTTTTTCTTTTTTTTTTTTTTTACCTTCTGTTGTGGGATATGTGTACACTGTATGAAGGTATACTGCCGTGGTTGGTGTAATAAAAAGTTAAATGGCCAAGAGCTAGGTGGGAGGTACAGATAGGACTTGTGAACAGAGAAAGGAAGTGGGATGAGATAATGGGGTTCAGGGAGATGTCAACAAGACATGGATGGATTTGGATATACAGAATGAAAAAAAGGTGAAAAGCTACGAGGCAAAATGTAGATTAATGTAAATGGGTTATCTTAGGTTATAAAAGCTAGTGGGACAAGCCTAAGATAAAACCTAGTTCTCAAAATTAATAGTAAGTCTCCACATTGTTATTTGAGAACTGGCAGCCCAAAGCCAAGTCCAAGTCCAATCTTCACTAATCCTGAAATTACTCTTGTGTGGCAGAATTTTGAAGTCAGGTATCAGAAGAAATTAGGAGAATACTGGGTTTACTTATTAGAAGAAAGATTGGCACCATGGAGTAATGAGACTTCCTCTCTTGACTCAAGAATGCTAATTCCTGTACTCATCATGCCTTAGAGCAAAGTGCAAACATCTCTATTAGAAGGAAAAGTTCACATGATGGATTGTATTTCACAAGGAAGCTATTACTGATTGGAGACAATAGGTTCCTGCTGTTATTAGTAGTTTTTTTTTTTCCATTTCTGTAATAAACTCATGTCATCTTTCCTGTTTTTTTCTCTTCACAATGTTTATGCATGAGTTTTAATAACTATTTTTGTGACACAAATGCTAGTATTTGTAAAGTAATAGGCAACTGAAGAATGAATAACCTAGTATGTATAGCAAATATGAGGACAGACTTTACAAGAGGATGTTAGAATCCCCATAAGGTCTAAGGATAATTAATGTACTGCTACAAGCCCTTAGTAATGAAAAACCACAGTCAGAAAACTGTGCAACTGTGGATATATGTTAAATATTTAATAAATCCTGGGAGATCAGAGACACTACACAGGCAGACAGTTCAGGGAATCCTTGATTCTTGAATACAAGGATAAACAGCTTAGTCAATCACATACACCTTTAATCCCAGCACAGGGAAAGCTGGGAGTGGTGATCAAGATCCTTTATCCAATAAATCCAGAGACAGAACTTCTGTTTCTGTGAGTTCAAGGCTACAAGCCTTCTATCCTAACCTGGATGGAATAGGATATATAAGGGCTTTTAGAAACCAGGCAGAAACAGAAGTGCCTGGCAGAAGTGACAGGCAGAAGCGACCAGGAGCAAGGCTGAGGAAATTGCAAGACACCTGAATAAGAATTGATGGTGGTGCTTTTGATATTTCATCTTTCCCCCAATATTTGGCTCTGGGTCTCATTTAATACAACCCAAATTCATGATGCTACATGCATCTGTCATGTTCATTTTGTAGTAAGTTGACAAATTTGTATAACTTTCAAAAATGTAGATATCCATCTCACATCTCTTTCAGTCGAGAGTACAAGCAAGAGACATTTTTACTTGCAGTAATGGTCATTTTGGCACACAATTGGAATGCATTCACAAGGAAAGCTACACAAATTTTGTAAAGTTTTAAATGGGAGATTCTGCATACATATTGAGTTAAATGAAAACAAGTCCAATATGTGTTGAATAATTGTTCAGAAGTAAATTTTTTCCTTTGTCTTAAGACAAAGTGTATCTCAGTCTCCCTGTATAGGTCAGCAAAACACCATGTCACCTAGGTCTTTCTGTTGCTACTGCCTGAGAGCTGGGAGGGGTCAGCATTACAACACCTTCTATATGCCTTTCTTTTCTTTTTGCTTTACTAAGGTATATGACAAGCCATATGGAATAAATGTTTATTTCATCTAATAGTATGAGGATAATCTTAACTATGGAATGAAATGCCCTGAAGTATGAATGTGCAGTGACATTGCATCTGAAGCAAGGAAGTAGAGTATGGAACACTACTCCTCACACAAGGTGCTTTTTGTTTGTTTGTTTATTATTCAGTCTACTATCCCAATGTTTGGAATGATATGTACAGTGATTCATGATTACTTAAATCTATCTAGAAACTTCTTCATAAACATGCCCTGGTGTTTGCTTCCATAGTGACTCTGAATTCCATATAACTGACTATTCAGATGAATCATTACAGCTTCACTTTTGGTCAACTTGACACTCAAAAGCCATAACTTTCTATCGTGGAATTCTCTGGTTTCATTTTTATCTCTTATAAGAAAAGGCATTTAGTTCATCTCTAAATGTCTACACAGAATTTAATAGTCACACTTTGATCAAAATCCAAACTCTCTTGACTTTAAAATATAAACAATTGCATATCCTACAGTGTTTACAAGATTACTATTTCAATATATAATGGCACAATGATAATGAGACCGTTGTCTATAGCCATGTAACAAAGACAGATAGGACTAAAACAGAAACCAGGTAGGGCAAATGCAAATTCAACAGCTTCATATGTACAGTATCTGAAGTTTCTGATAGAATAATTTACATTACAAAGAAACTATCCCATGTCAACTTACCATTGTTGGTGCTTGAAGCACTCTTTTGGGTCAGCTTCTCCTCTTACATGCAGGTTAGCTCACTGGACAGCCTAATGTTCTGGCATCTCCAACATAGTGGGGTTCCAATTCAGCATAGGATTCACCTTCAACTGTTGTGTGCAGTGGCCACACAAGAACTGTTTGGGAGGGACACTGCACATCCCACAAATTTCCTGGTCAAGCAGGTTGATGTAATAATGGTTTACAGCTCAATGGCTCCCTTGGTGTTGCATATTAAGTGCTTACAAAAGCAGAGGACAATGCTACCATTTATCTTTGAATGTTGCCTGACACCCTAGGCTAAAGTTCCAATTTTTTTGGTTTGATATCACTGGTGAAACCTTTCCCAGGAGAGTGGTTTTAAGCACGGAAGTCCTTAGATGGTATTCTCAAATTGTAATTTCTCCTTTTCGATGAGTTTGCACTTTCACAAGATAGTCTTTCATGAATATGGTCTAGGGTTATGGCACCTATCTTTTTCCCTCATTATGGAGAACTAGGTTTCCTGGTTTGGAGCTAATCTTTTCAATAATTACCTAGGATTTTAAATTATCTTCTCTGTACCTTGAACATAATGAATGGGAATAACAGCAGCAGTAAAATGCCTACTGATCTTAGGTAAGAACTCATGAAAGCTGCATTTCTGTAACTCACTATATGTATGACTTTCAGGCAGCTTCATTGATGAGGGGGGTCTCCTCTCCTATAGTCTGGAGCAGATCTTTGAATCTAGTAAATATCTAATAATTCCAGATTTCTATTAGTAGTGGCTCATTTCCTGAGTTTTAATGGACCTTCCTCCAGTAATGGAAGTTTTGGATCAAACATTCCACACAACACACTCAAATTTATCTAGCCCACCAACATAATTTTATACCTTTTGCCAGTGTTTTGCTAATTCTTACTTTAGACATTTATAAATACAGTAAGCAAGAGCCATGTGATGGCCAGCTTACTACTACTTTTCTATATTGAAATTAAATTTGCTAAACTAACTATCCAAGTACCTTTGAATCCACTCTCAATTTCCAAAACATGGGCAGAATATGAAAGTAATTAAAATTTCTTTTTATTAAATAATTTATTTTTTAAAGAATTAAACACAATTGGCAAATTTTTAACCAAATTAAACAAAAAGGAAAAACCTACTTCAATAAAACTAGAAATTGAAAGGCAAACATTCTATAGATATGAATGAAATTCCGGAAAATCATAAGGACATACATTATAAATTTGTTTCGATAAATTGAAGATGCTGAAAAAAATTGGTGAGGTTTTAGATAGCAAAATTAAACCTAAATTCAATGAATGATTTTAACAAATGCATACTTTGTAACCTTGAAATACGTGAAATACTAATGAAATACTCCATACTAAAAATAAAAAAGAGCAATAACAAAAACAAACACAAGGAAATATGAACTTATTACAGAATTCTACTATAACTTAAAAGACTAAGACAAATACATATCATATAATTCCATAAAACTTAAGAAAATAAACAAAGCCTTTAAAAGTTACAAAGCCAGTGAAACCCTGATATTAATCATAGTATTTATTTTTTATTTTATATATATATATTTATTGTTTGGTGTTTTTTACATCCTGTACCCTATCAAACTGAGATATCAGATCTCTCAGAATGATGCTCACTCTTAAGATCTCCTCATTTACAAAACCACCCATTCATGCTGCTCATTTACTTACTAGAGCATAGTTAAACTCCCTGTGGCCAGAACCTTAAAGAAAACAAATCTTTCCTTTAACCACCCCTCTGCCAGAGGCCATCAATGCAGAAGTGAGGCATTGTGTCATTTAGCTATGTTCTAGCCTTGAGTTCTTATGTACAATGACATCTCTCTCTTTTTATTTATTTACTTTTTTAGAGTCCACTACTGATTGAGTACATCCCCTGCTTCTCTTCCTGGGATTGTGATACCTGGCTCAGGAAGATGTTCTCCATATCCATCCATTTGTCTGCAAATTTTAGGATATCATTTTTTCTTACTGTTGAATAATGCTCCATTGTATAGATGTAAAACAGCTTCTTAATCCATTCCTCAGTTCAGGAGAATCTAGGTTGTGCCCAAGTTCTTGCTATTACAAATAATGCTGCTATGAACATAGCTAATGCTTATGGGGTGTGAATGTGCATCTTTAGGGTACATGTCTAAGAGTGGTACTGCTGGATCCTTCAGGAGATTGACTCCCAGTTTTCTGAGAAAATGCCATACTGCATGCCAGTGTGGCTGAACAAGCTTACACTCCCATCAACAATGGAGGAGTGTTCCCCTTGCTCTGCATCCTCTCCAGCACAGGCTGTCATCTGTGTTTTTAATCTTATCCATTCTAACAGGTGTAAGGAGGTATCTCAAAGTTATTTTGATTTGCATTTCCCTGATGGCTAAAGATGTTGGGCATTTTTTCATGTCCCTTTCAGCCATTTTTAATTCTGCTGAAAATTCTCTTTTTAGTTCTGAACCCCATTTTTTAATTGGGATTTAAGAGTTTGGGGCTCTAGTTTTTTGAGTTCTCTATATATTTTTGAGATCCATCCTCTGTCACTTGTAGGGTTGGTAAAAATCTTTTCCCATTCTGTAGGCTGTCATTTTGTCTCATTGACTGTGTCCTTGAACTTACAGAAGCTTCTCAGTTCCAGGAGTTCCCACTTATTTATTGTTATTCTTAGTGTCTGAGCTACTGGCATTATATTTAGAAAGTGGTCACCAGTATCAATGCATTGGAGGGTATTTCCCACTTTCTTTTCTATGAAATTCAGTGCAGATGGATTTATGTTGAGATCTTTGATCTACTTGTCTTTAAGTTTTGTGCAAGGTGATAGGGTTGGATCTATTTTCATCTATCAACACAGTACCATCCAGTTATACCAACATCATTTGTTGAAGATACTGTCTTTCTTCCGTTGAATATTTTTGGCCGCTTTGTCAAAAACCAATAGGTGTGTGGGTTAATGTCTGGGTCTTCAATTTGATTCCATTGATTCACAAGTCTGATTTTATGCCAGTATCAAGCTGCTTTTATTACTGTGGCTCTATAGTATAATTTGAAGTTGGGAATGGTGATGCTTCCTGAGGTTCTTTTGTTGAGCAAAATTGTTTTGGCAATCTTGGCTTTCCTGTTATTCCAAATAAAATTGAGTATTGTTCTTTCAAGGTTTGTAAAAAACTTTGTTGGGATTTTGATTGGAATTGCACTGAATCTGTACATTGCTTTTGGTAAGATTGCCATTTTTCCCTATGTTGATCCTACCTATCCAGGAACATGGGAGATCTTTCCATTTTCTGATATCCTCTTCAATTTCTTTCTTCAGTGATTTAAAATTTTTGTCCAATAGATCTGATACTTCTTTGGTTATAGTTTCACCAAGGTATTTAATGCTGTTTGCAGCTTTTGTAAAAGGTGATGTTTCCCTCATTTCTTTTTCAGCCCTTTTATCTTTAGTGTATAAGAGGGCTAATGATTTCTTTGAGTCAATCTTATATCTTGGTACATTGCTGAAGGTGTTTATCAGCTGTAGAAGTTCCCTGGTAGAATTTTGTGGATCACTTATGTATACAATCATATCATCTGCAAATAGAGATATTTGACCTCTTTCTTTCCAATTTGTATTCCCTTAATCACTTTTCGTTCTCTTATTGCTTTAGCTAAAACATCGAGAACTATATTGAATAGATAAGTGGAGAGAGGACATCCTTGTCTAGTTCCTGATTTTAATGGGATTGCTTTGAGTTTTTCTCCATTAACTTTGATGTTGCCTGTCGGCTTCTTGTAAATTGCCTTTATTATATTGAGATATTTTCCCTGTATTCCTGATCTTTCCTGGACTTTTTTCATAAAGAAGTGTTGCATTTTGTCAAAGGCTTTTTCAGCATCTAAGAATATGTTAATGTGGTTTTTTCCTTCAATTTGTTTATATGATAGATGACATTTATGGTTTTTTATATGTTGAACCATCCCAGCATTTCTGGAGTAAAGCCTCCTTGATCATGGTGGATGATATTTTTCATATGTTGTTGTATGTGGTTTGCCAGAATTTTCGCATCAATATTCATGACGGAAATTGGTCTGTAATTCTCCCTCTTGTTGTGTCTTTGAGTGACTTGGGTATTAGGGTAATTGTGGCCTCATAAAAAGATTTTGGCAATGTTTCTTCAGTTTCTATTGTGTAAAACAGTGTGAGGACTATTGGTATTAGCTCTTCTTTGAATGTCTGATAGAACTCTGCACTAAAACCATATGGACCTGGGCTTTTTTTTTTTTTTTTCATGGAAGGCTTTTAATGACAGCTTCAATTTCCTTTAGGGTTATAGGTCTGTTTAGGTCTTTAACCTGATTTTGATCTAATTTTGGTAAATGGTACCTGTCCAAGAAGCTGTCCATTTCTTCTAGGTTTTCCATTTTTGTAGAGTATAGATTTTCAAAGTATGACCTGATAATTCTCTGGATTTCCTGGGGATCTGTTTTTATGATCCTCCTTTTCCTTTCTGATTTTGTTGATTTGGATACTCTCTCTCTGCTTTTTGGTTAGTTTGGATAAGGGCTTATTTATCTTGTTCACTTTCTCAAAGATTGTCTCATTCTTTGTATTGATCTTTTTGTTTAAATTGTATTGATTTCAGCTCTAAGTTTAATTATTTCCTGCTGTCTACTCCTTCTAGGTGAGTTGGATTCTAATTGTTCTAAGGCTCTCAGTTGTACTGTTAGTTCTCTAGTGTGAGATTTCTCTAGGTTTTTCATATAGTCATCTAGTGCTATGAATTTTCCTCTTGACCACTTTCATTGTGTCCCACAAGTTTGGGTACATTGTGGATTTCTTTTCATTAAATTCTAAGAAAACTTTTATTTATTTCTTAATTACTTCCTTCACCCAGAGGTGGTTTATTTGAGTGATGTTTAGATTCCATGAGCTGGTAAGCTTTCTATTATTTTTGATATTGTTGAACTCTAACTTTAGGCCCTCATGGTCTGATGTGATACATGGAATTTCCATTTTTTTATGTATTAATATTTGCTTTATGAGCAATTATGTGCTAAATTTAGAGAAAGTTCCATGTGGTACTGAGAAATATGTATAGCCTTTTGCATTTGGTTGGAAGCTTCTATATATATGTATTTTTTTCCTGTTTTTCTTTTTTTAAATTTTTTTCCCTTCTTTATTTTGTATTTATCAAAAAACAGTAAAAAGAATTTAAAAATGTGGAAGAGTTAACAATAACTATACAGAGGATAATAATCATAAGCGTGGCTTAACAAGGGTGGAAATGCAAATAAGATTGCTACACATATATTTTCTTTGTGTTCAGCTTTCCCTCTGAATTTTTTTTTCCATCCCTGTATATCCTTATTCAAGGTCTCTTCCCCCTCCCACCACATCTGCTCATTTTTCTTCTCTGCAACTCCCCATCCCCTCCCTTGGCAGGGAGCAGACAGTCCTATGGTCCCACTGGCCCAATAATGCTTGGATCAGTCTTCACTCCTGGCCAAATCCAGTTTTGTCCCCCCTCCCTCAAGAGTGAGTCAGGTGTTCCTAAAGATGGACTGGGGTTTGAAGGGTCAGTCCAGGGTGTTTCTGATTCCAAGCTGTTCAGCGGTTGTGGTTTGCTGCTTGGGCATGTTTGCCTTTTTTTCTTGTTTGTTTGTTTAGAGACCACTAGTGAGTGAGTACATCCCCTGCTTATCTCTCTGAGTTTGTGATACTTCGCTCAGGAGGATATTCTCCAAATCCATCCATTTGCCTGTGAATTTTAGGATATCATTTTTTCTTACTGCTGAGTAATATTCCATTGTGTAGATGTACCACAGTTTGTTAATCCATTCTTCAGTTGAGGGACATCTAGGTTGTTTCCAGGTTCTTGCTATTACAAATAATGCTGCTATGAACATAGTTGAGCTAA
>PVIH01008745.1:0-88221 GCA_004025045.1 Sigmodon hispidus
AGTATTTTATCTCAGCAACAGGGAAGACCCCCAATGATCAACCAATGGCATCACCCTCCATTGGAAAGTTTCTTTGTCTAACTCAGATCTCATCTTCAATAGACATAAGCTATGGGCTGTGGTGGCAATGTTCATGAGTGTGCCATAAATAAAGGAACAGTGTTGGGTACTGTAGAAGTAGGCGGGGAAATTGAGATTCAGGTATGATATGTGTTGAGTTGGGGAAATTGAGATTCAGGAATGATGTGTGTTGACTCAGACAGACTCCATCCAGCCACCAAGGAAGAAGCATGTAAGAACTCAGGTAAGCCGGCCATGACCACTTGGTCAGACAGATTATTGTAAGGTTGAATTAAGATGAAAGAGCTAGCTAGCAATGTGCCTGAGACATAGGTCAAACAGGATGAAATTAATATAAGCAGCTGAGTCATTTTGGGGGGAAAAGTCACCATGAGCAGGTCAGACCTCTGGCCCGGTCAGGGAGGGTCAAATATCTGGCCTGTATGGGGTCAGAATCCTCGTACAAAAATGGACCACTTGGAGTCAACTTACCCAGAGTCTCCATTTCTTGAAGAAGTCTTTTTGGTCTCAGTCTCTTGACTTTCATGTGGCTGCTATTGCCCCACATTGGGTGGTTCAGCTTCATTGTCAACTTGATAGGGGTTGGAATGACCTAGGAGACACCTCTAGGTATGTTTGTCATCATGTTGCCAGATCATTCATGGAAGCAGTCTTGAATGTGAGTGAGCTACAGCCCTGGACTGAATAAAAGAAAAAGGTGAATTGAATGCCAGTCTCCTCTTTCTCTGCTTCCTGACTGTGGATGCAACTGGACCAGCTGCCTCACACCCCTGCCTCTCTCTGCCTTCCCTCCAGTTTGGCCATATGGCATGGCCTTAGGCTGTAATCCCAGCACCTGGAAAGCAACATCAAAAAGATAATTAGCTTGAAGCTAGCCAGAGACACACAGTGAAAAAAGTGTCATTTGCTTCTTAGCCCTTCTGTCACCAACCTTGAAACACAGTGAGAGGATGATAAGTCAGTTAGAGATGCTGTTATCTTCCCTTTCAACAATGAAACTCCAAAAGGTCATATTTAACAACACCGTGTGGAAGCCAACAGATCTTTTTTTAAAGATTTATTTTTATTTGTGTGTGATGTATGTATGTGGAGCGCTGTGCCATGTAAATCAAGAGTGGGAACACTGAAGGCTGTGAATTCGGGGAATTAAGCCTGAGTTACCAACAATGCCTAGCTACCAATGAGGGTGGTATCATTTGGTTTGGGATTTTCATAGCATCTGGAAGCTTCAAATGAAAAGCAAGGATGGTATAAAATGATTTCATCTGTTGGGAGAGAATGAGTTTTATCTTGCTAAGACATCTAGCTCCTAGTTTTAACTTTAAAAAAATTATAAGAAAAACAACATAATTATATTTCTCTAACTCAGAGGGATACTAGATTCTATTATCTTTTGAACACCAGGGGTGTGTATCAACCAAACTATACTACAAAACTCAGAAGTCTAACATATAATCAAACATTAATCATCAATTTAACACAGCAAACTAATTTAGCTTTGCATTTCCCAAAATACAAAGCCACTTAACAATTCAAGTTCATTGACTTAACGTCTTTATTAAGACAGATAAATAACAATAGTAGCTGTATTAATTACTGTTTTCTTTGCTGTGACAAGACTGTGACCAACTTAAGGAAGGAAGGAAGAGTTTATCTTGCCTGACAGTCTGAGGGTGCAATTCATCCTGTCAGAGAGGACACGGCAGCAGGAACTCGAAGCAGCTGGTTCCATTGCATCTGTCATCAGGAAGTAGACAGTGAAGAGTGCTGCTCCTAATCAACCATCCCAGGGACCCAGCACAGGGCAAGCTGCCACTTATATCTCTGTTAACCTCACAGACACACCCAGAGATCTGCCTCCATGGTGATTCCGAGTCTTGTCAATTGACAATTGATATACACTGTCACAGTAATCATTTAAAGCACTGTATTTAATAAGTATTCCAAATAAAGAGGACTACACATTAGACATTAGGACAAATCAACTATATAAACATTGGCTAGATTTAATCACAAAAAAATCTTTGAGATTTTCTGGGGAGAATGTTGTAGATTGGTAAAAGACAACTGTTCTGAGATCAGTGTTAGCCTTTGGACAGCTTTTACCAGAAGGCTGCATCCTCAGGTGGCTTCTGTCACATTTCAGCCATTTTTATCCTCAACTTAATAACATTTGTGAATCGGCATAGTAGTGGAAGTCTGAAATAAATCTTTATTGGTAAAATGATTAGTACTCAAGATATGCAGATTGGCTAAAGGGACAGTTGCATAATAATAGTCTTGCTGTAGCATGAACAGGGCATAAAAAACCATGTCCTTTGGAGAGGAGCCTCATGTACCAACCCCATGTTTGGTAAGTGTTTTAATCTAATGTTTATCTTAAATTAACTGCTCTATACTGCTAGAGAGATTGCTATCCAGAGCATGTGCAACAGTGGCCAAGAGTGGATCTTCATTTTTGTTTATAGCAGGCTTTCCCTGCTGGCTTGGTAATAAACATGTCACACGTGGCTCAATTCCATCTGAGACATTCCCCTCTACAAGTTGCCTGGAAGTAGGTTTGGAGGAGACCTTGGGTCCTTCATTTTTAGTATTTCCCACTCAACATGACCAATCATATACCCTGTGACATGCTGGCCTTGCTTAGTGCAGAATAATCTCTGTATGCTAAAGGCAACCACAAAGACTATTTGGTAAAGAAACACTTGGGCGTTGGCATGTCAGAGGTGAAGAATGTGTGGGATTCAGCAGGATGCCTGTTTCTTGCATAAGGACTTGTGTAAGTCTCAAGAGGATACTAATGATTAGCCTGCTGACTCAGTGGCAAGTTGTGCCACTTAGGCCTTTGGGCATTTCAAAGACTGCATCTTTCCTGAGGCTGACAATGAACCATTCCTTAGTGCTTAGAATTGCCGCTGTGAATACTTATCTCCAAGTTATAATAAAATCAAAGCAACCCCTCCCAGTTAGTTTCTCTGCACCTAACAGGTTATCAGAGCAACCGGCTCTTTGGGAATCCACAGGAAGTTGCTTGGGGAAGCCACATTGACATCTCTCCTTATCGTTTTGCCTCCACACATTAAACAATGTTCTGAAAGACAATTACAACGTTATGTTATTTGCACTTAATATGTAATGTATTATGTGACTTGTTTCATGAATACCTTTATTGTCTCACTCTTATTTTCATCTTTACAACCTGCCCCGAATAAAATGAGTTCACTTCTTTCATGGTAACATTCATACACTTCAAGATATTTTCCTTGAAGCTGGGGAGATGGCTCAGTAGGAAAGAGAACCTGTAGTATCACAAATGAGACTCAGAGCTAATTATCAGGGGAAGGCTGAAGTATCAGAGAGAGGAAGCACCACAGTCAATTCTCACCCAGCTGTCTTGTAACTTTTTCAGGCTCGCTCCTGGTTGCCAGTCGCTTCTCCCAGTCACCTCTCTGTCTCTGTCTATTTCTCTGTCTCTGTCTGTGTCTCTCTGTCTCTCTCTCTCTCTCTCTCTCTCTCTCTCTGTTTCTACAAGCCCTTATACCCCTTCAGGATAGAATTAACGGACGTGGTGGCATGTAGCCTTGAACTCACAGAATATAAATTCTGTCTCTGGAGTTGTGGGATTAAGGGAGATCAGACACTTTCCCTGTGCTGGGGTTAAAGGTGTGTGTGACTGACTCAGATGTTTATCTTTGTATTCAAGGTTTAAGAACTTTCTGAGCTGTCCGTCTAGGATTTGACTGGGTGCTCTCTCTCCAATATTCAGGTTTTATTAAATATGTAATATATATCTACAAGAACCATACTTTGAATCCTCAATATCATGTAAGAGGATGAATGTAGGTTCAAGAGTTCCAGAGGAGTGGGTGAGGTATGGAGGCAAAGGGCTGTCTAGGACTCACAGGTCAATATCTAGCTCCAGTGAGAGACCTCAACTCAAAGGAAATATGGGGGCGGGTACCATGTAGAGCAGAACAGCCAATATCCTTCACTGACTTCTGCACATGCATGTGCTCATGCACCATCCATCCTTACCCCTCTTATATCCAACAACAACACACACACTACACACAGACACTCCCCAGGATATATTAGGTACTTATCTTTAATAATGGGATCGCTTTCTGAGATGTGATTCTGCTCAGCACTATCTTTGTAAGGTTCTTCAGTAGGAAGGCCTGTGCAGAGGGAAATGTTTTGGACCACCCATCTCTACTTCAGATACTTGTGTAATAGATCTAGAATTTGGACATGCCTGTGTGAGAGAGTGACTATAGACGGAAGGCTTCACTGTTTTGATGGACACACGAGCACCACTTTAGAGGATGCAGAAGACATTTGTTATAAAACAACACCAGGAAAGCAACCAGGAAGAGCTCCACAAAAAGGACACAATCTCATTCAGATGTAAAGTGCCTCCTTGGTGGTTCTCTTACTTGAATCTTTACAGAACTATATCAGAACAATGCATAGCCCTAACACCATATCACAGTTTGTCCCAGGATTCTTTGTAGATTCTGTTTAAGGGTTTCCTTTCTGGAGATCCACATAATCCTCAGGAAGGAAAACATTGTTCCCGCACAACCAAGAGAATGAATATTTATTCATCTGTGCCCAGCATGCAGTTTTACCACCGTGCCATCTGGAGTTCAAGATGTTGGCATGTGGTACAGTTCTATCCAGACAGGAAGTTTGCTGGGGTTGGAGGTGAATAAGCAGACAGGACAAAGGCAGTTTGTGACAATCTCATTGCTCTTAGTGAGAAACATAGGGTTTCCTGTTGTTGGCTGTTTTGTTACACTCTACTCTTTTTTGAAGGGGGCACCCCCAGCTCCCAAATAGTCACACACAGAGACTTATTCTTACTTACAGGTGCCCAGCCTTAGCTTGGCTTGTTTTTTGCCAGTTTTTTTATTTTTTAACTTATTACTATTAAATTATTTATTTATTGTTTGTCTCTGGTCTCTCACTTTTCTCTATTTCTGTATACCTTATCTTTTCTTCTTACTCTGTGTCCAAGTTTGTTGCTGGGTGGCTGGTTTCTGATGTCTCCCTCTCCTTCTTCTTTCTTGTTCCTTCATCCTCTTTCTCCCCTATTCTCCTAATATTTATTCTCTCTGCTTCACAGTTCTGCTACTCTTTCTCCTGCCTTACTATTGGCTATTCAGTTCTCCATCAGCCCAATCAGATGTTTCAGACAGGCAAAGAAAGACAGCTTCACAGAGTTAAACAAATGCAACATAAAAGATTGCAACATGTCTTTGCATTAAAAGCAAATGTTCTATAGCATAAACAAATGTAACTCATCTTAAAATAATATTCTGCAACAGCTCCTTTTGGGAGTTATGGGCATGTCTGTGTATAGAGATTATGATGCTATATCCATCTAGCAAACATGAAGAAGCAGTACTGAAAAAAGATGCCAGCTGCAAAAGAGTTGCCTTGGTTCTTAGTGAGGTCACTCATACCTTTACTTATGCACTCTGATTTTCTCTAACATGAGGTAAATTATCTCATAGTTATAATAATTCCAGTCTGGCTTTGTTTTCTGTATAGCTGAGCTACCCATGATTACGACGTGCCTTGATATACACTCACTGCCAAGCAACTGTGTCTCAGGTCTCTCCACTGGTGCATAGCAGAACTTGGATGTGAGCCCAGGTGCTTCCAAGCCCACATTTCTGTTTTTCATGATACTGATTTATTACACTATACTACTTTTATTAGTCACTCACTGAGTTCCAGTCCTAGACTGTAATTATCTTGTGAGTAAATTCACTCAACCCAACCAGTGAGTTCTTCCATTCTCCAGTCTATGTTATTTAAGAGGTTTCATATAACTGTACACAATACCAGGGAAAGTAGACATACAACTCAGAAAAACTGCTTTCTCTTCTGTAGCACTGGCTTTCTGGGGCCCTCAATCAATTGCTTTATCCTTCCTCTTTGGGTATGGGACATAATATTTAAACAGAAGTAAATGTCTATACCGCAGGCACTACACATAGCAGTCAGCTCATGTTAACCAAGATACCCCACCTTCTGAATTTCAAGGTTCTAACATGATGAACACTAGCAATCAGAGCAGAACTTTGGGTTTTCATTGATATTTGGTATAAAAGTAATCTCTCCTATCTTAATGTGAAGAAGGAGGTACAGACCCACAGAAATCCTGTCTATCTTCATGAGGGAAGCCAGACCAAGGTTGAGGAAACATACAAAGGAAAGAAAAGGAGAGATCTATAATAATATGAGAGCTAAGGATGCCAGGAACATCAGATCAAATCTAAAGGCTACCCAGATTCTGATCACTTCAGCTACATGAGTCAGTCCATTCTTATGATATTAGCCCAGCTGGCTTCTCTATCTCATACAGTAGCTAGCATATGTAACTTCGTAGTAAAGTCCATTCTGCATGAAAGCTCACACTGCATTTCTACTGTGATAAATTTAACATCAGTCTACATTAGCAGAATACAGAAATGCTGTGTATATATGATTAGTTCTCTCTTAATTGTCAATCAAACCATCATCAGACACAAATAAAAATCTCCCAGCTTGCGGGCAAATGAGACAAGTATCTCCTATAACCAAAGGCTGAGATTTTTGGCATCAGGACCCTCTAAGCTAATGAAGGAACTTGAACAAATCAACTCTTGAGATTCAGTTATAATAAAAATATGCCTACCCCCTTCTTTATGTGTTGGGATTAAAAATGCAATCTGGCACACCTGGCTATAAAGTTAAATTTCTAAGATCTTGATACTGTATTTGCCAAATGAATGGGTGGATTAATGAATGAAGAATTCAGAGAAACTTTTTGTCAAGGTTCTGAAAGGAATCAAGGAAATCTTAAACTCAGTCTAAGGGGTGGGTTGTGTGCTGATCTGGAGAATGGGAGGTATTCTCTGGAGACGAAGAGTGGAGATGTAATTGCTATATTGTGACTGAAATTTAAATCCATATTCCACATGGTGTTCAAAGACAGAAGCTAGGGAGAGACAAATGTGAAAAGCAAGCACTCTGTAATGTTGGAAGCAAGCAATACCTATGAAGTTGGGACAGAAGATCTTTACTATACAGTGACACCCCGGCTTCTCCAGCTCTCATGAAACCTTACCTGGATTCTTCCTGTAGCTAAACAGCCTTTTATAATCAAAGCATCATCCTGGGCTTGGTCTTACATGCAGTAGGTAAATTATTTTCTTGCAACTTATATACTTTGATCTGTGATATTTCTACTTTACTTGGGACTTATCAGAAAGAATTGATGACTACATAAATTTTCAAAAACAATGGTAATTTTGGCAGATCATGGTGGGACACCCTTTTAATCATAGCTTTCCTTAGTCAGAGGCAGGAAAATCTCTATGAGTTTCAAGGCCAGAATAGTCTACACAGTGAATTCCAGGGCAGTCAAGAATATAAAGAGAGACCCTGCCTCAAACAAAACAAAACAAAACAAAAACAACAACACACACACAAGAAAAAGAAAGAAGAACAAGAGAAATGAAGACTAGAGTGGAATGGGAGGCCTGATCAACAAGGAAGTTTGTCTCCTGTAATCTTCAGGGTGTCAGCTATTATTCATATCCTGAAGGTCATCCAAAGGTCATGTGTTATATAGGGTTGATGTATTGCTGTGGTAAGCCCTTGCTTCCTCAAATTGCTTTTGGTCAGGCAGTTGGTTACAGCAAAGAAGAAAAGTACCAGAGAAGGATAAGGTCAAAGGTCACTAATTCCCTATTTGCAATCTATCAGCTATGATTAAAGAATAAAGACTAACTTTAGTATATTTTAAAGGATTCAGTATCATTTTAGTACATAATCAGCATAAAATTATCACTTCATATTTTCTGCGTAGTAAGTTCTTGAATTATTTTTGTTTGGTTGATTGGTTTTGTGTTCTTAAACTTTATTATTTTGTGTGCACATATGAATGTATACCATGTATGTGCAGGAGCCTGCAGAGGTCAGCAAAAGCACTAGATGCCATGGACCAGGAGTTACAGATGGTTATGAGCCACTGCGTGGGTGTTGGGAAATAAGCCCAAGTCCTCTGCGAGAAAACTAGTGCATTATCTTTTTAGTCACCTGCTTGTTTTTGAGACAGGGTTTTTCTGTGTAGCCCTGACCAGCCTGGAAGTCAACTTTGTAATCTAAGCTGACCTTGAACTCTCAGACACCTGCCTATCCCTCTTAGGAGTGCTAGGATTTAAGATCTGTAATACCATACCCCACAAGACTTTGGTTTTCATTGTACATTTTCATGTATAGATATATTGTACATAGTTGCTTCATACTAGTCATGTCTCAAGGGTCAGTAGTGGGTTAGGGTTAGGATACTACATTGATCAGCACAGGTTATGATATTCCCATGTGGAGACTATGTCATAACTTCTTAAACCCATTGTCAAGTCCTCAAACTGTATCCCAAAGTAATTTGTGAAAAGATGAACTCTTCTTTTCATGGTGATGTGCCATGATGGTGGCAGTGATGTGTGAGCATTTGAACGTTGTCTATCCACCCTTCATGTCTCTTAATGGCCTTATACATTCCTCCATTAATGTGGATCTCACTGGCTTGGCCTAATTTTCTGCAGTTCTTGAGGTAAATGAGACTTCAAAGAAACACAGACTTAGCAAACCATCAGTAGTATCTACATCAGAAGTACACTTTGTCCTCTACTGTCCTTACACTAGCCACCACCCACTGTCCATTATATTTAGCTCATGTTATATAATTTTTCTCAGGTACTCTTTTGTTCCCCCAGTGTGAGCCCAGTGACTTCTACAGAACTTTCTAGGAGCCCTCAGAGTATAAACAAGAGTGAACTTCCCTTGAGAACACAGACTCATCCCAGAGAGCATAGGCAGGAAATGTACCACCTATGATTCTCTATGCTTTCAGGGACTTTTGTAGGTTGGCTCTCCAAGGAGGGTGGCCACACAATTTATGGAGAAAGAACTTCTGGCAGAAAGAATGAGGACAGTATAAGAAATGAGAGAAATCTCACAAGGGGCATGGTATCACCTGGCATGTGCCACTGCCTGATTCCATGGGGTGCTTTACACTACCCTCAAACCAGTTTCATCTTGTGATGAGAAGATGGCCTAGTGTCCTCTGTAATAGAAACTCATTATCTGTGCTTCCTGGGGACAGTGAGATATATAAATTTGGGTGGGCTGGAGAAAGGTTGTGCTCTGTTGGGATAATACTCTATCACTGGGTGGATTGTTGAGGAAAGTCAGAGCAGAGCATCCCAGTGGCTAGGAAAGAAGTCCATTTACCCATCAGGTCACCGCTCTGGAGAGGCATGGATGAAAACTCCATAATGAAGCTCTTAGGGCATTTGGAATGGGACATCAAAGTGTCAGCTAAGTTCTTCTGGCCTAGGTGCCAGATACAACGGAAAAGAAGACTGGGTAAACTTGGCTTCTAACCACTCAAGCCTCATCAGTAGGTTGCGTGTTCTGGGAATGGCTTCTGACACAGTAGAACTCAGGAAAACTAGACCAGCTATGCTACTTGAACTTCCAAGACACATGAAAATCCCCAAGTGCTGTAAAACAAGAAGACTCTTGGTGTGGGAATATCTTTCTGTATGCTGTGAAATGAAAGAATTGTTTTGGGCTATGGTGAGCATCATAGAAGTAGATGGAGAAATTGAAGCATAGGTAGGAGAAGAGGGTGGAGGAGTCAAATCGACACCAATATAGGCAAGCCATGGGCCACATGGCAAGATAGATTAATGGAAATGGGTTGCATTAAGATGAAAGAGCTAGCTAGCAATATGCCTGAGCCATAGGCCAAACAGCATGAAATTAATATAAGCATTTGAGTCATTTTTTGGGGGGGGCTAAGCAGGGCAGGCAGGTCTGGATCATGGAGCTAGACAGTCTGGGACTGCAAGTCTGGACCTCCACTATATGGGCCAGAAACCTCATTTTACAGGCTCTGCCCAGCCCTGAAATGGTTTACTGTGCAATAATGAATAAAGAGCATATGTTCCCTGTCCATCTCAACAAAATATTACATAGTCTCAATTTTTGCAGTTAGAAATTGAGTCTGAGAGCACAAACAAATTCTAGTGTTATTATTGTACATAACAGAGACAGAATCTGAAGTGACAGTTTCCAAATCAAAGTCTTTGTACTTTTGACAATGGTGGTGGCTGATCCCAGATAGATGTGTGATCAGCCTGCTGGGTGCACATGCTCAAGAGGTGGGAAACCCAGTTCTTGCTCTAGTGTGTGTTTCTGGAGGATGTCTGCTGCATGATCATCAAAGAGCCCCCTCATATCTGTTATTCTCTTCAGACAGCATAATTAAATGTTTTGGAGGCCTCAGTGTATAATCAAAACCCTAAGTACTTCTTTTCTCTCACTGGAAAAATATGTCTAAAATTCTTGTGTGTCTACTGTTCAGATCCCAGAGATTGATTTCTGCTCCTGACACTGGCCTACTTTCTTTCTGAGCATGCAAGTCTCCAACAATACCATAAATACAAGTGGCACCTCCTGGTTGGAAGAAGACTGGAACACCCTTTTTGGGAGCTGGGCTAATGCGCCATAGGCAGAGAGCTAGGAGGAATTCAGCTAAAACCTGTTTGAACTTGAAATCCCAACAGAAAGGTATTTTTATTTTTACAGAAAAATTTGTTCCACATAATCTCATCATGAGAGAGAAAAAAAAAGAAATAAACTGAGTGATCAAAGGTTGATTCCTAGAACCTACTTAAAAATAAAAAATGAAACAGCTGGATATAGATGTGTGTGCTTGTCAACTGTGCACTGATGAGACAGAGGTAGGATTCCTGAGGCTAACTGGCCATCCAGCCTAGACTGTCTAGCAAACTGTAGGTCTCAGTGAGAGACTAAAAAAGCAGTAGGCAGTGCTGAAAGACTGAAGCCAAGATTATCTATCCTCTGACTTACAAGCACAGGCGTGAAAGTGTACAGGCACTTACAGAGAGAGAGAGAGAGAGAGAGAGAGAGAGAGAGAGAGAGAGAGAGAGAGAGAGAGAGAGAGAGAGACTCAGGAGCCCAGAAAGCAATGTTTCTTGGGTGTCAGGCAGCTGATGAGGGTGGCGTTTGGGGAAGAAACCTCTGTTTTGTTTCCTATTTGCACACTATATTTTTTGTAATCATTTTTACTTGTATGCAATTGTTGTGATATATGTTTCTTGGGGATAAAATAAAGTCATTTTGCTGTGTGATTGGCCAACAGGTTCCTAGAGATGGCAAGGGCTGAATGCTTGGTGGCAGAGCACTTGCTATGATGCCAACTTGCCACAGCTTAGAATTACCTGGGGAGATAGTCTCTGAAAGCCATTGCCTACATCAGGTTGACTTGCAGACATGCCTGTGAGGACTGGCTAGGTAATTCACTGAGATGGGAAGACCCGCTCTGAACATACCTGGCACCATGTCGGGGGCTGTGCCCTGCACTGTGTGAGTGAAGAAAGCTAGGTGATCACAGCCATCAAACAGACACTTTAAGCACGTCCATTTCTCCCTGTTTCCAGCTTTGGGTATGATGTGACTGCCTGCTTCTAGCTCCAGTCATTGTGATTCCCCTGCAATTATGGACTGTAACCTGGAATTGTAAGCTAAATCTTTTCCTCCTGTATGTTGATTTTTGTTAAGTTTATTGTATGAATGCAACAGAATAAAATTAGACTCCTAGGCAACATAGTGAAATGAAATCCTATTTCCAAAAAAGAAAGAAAGAAAGAAAGAAAGAAAGAAAGAAAGAAAGAAAGAAAAAACAAGCAGCCATCTAACTAATGAGCCTAACCTCTAAATTATCACAGAGATAAAAGGTAGAAAAGTATGCAGTGCCAGTGAGATGCTTGGGTGCCAGTGAGATGGCAGGCTGTTCTGTGTTACTGGTTATTTCCACAGACTTTGTCCAGATTTCCTGAGAGTCACACAAGTGAGATTTGATGTTAAAGTGGTATCAGCAACATTAGTATTGTCTATTTAATGTAATAGTATGGCATATCTTCTGTATTTATGAAGTATTGATCACTGAGAACAACATTCTAATATTTAGTGTTTTAGTCATTTGTTTAATGAAAGTTATGTAGTACCTAAACATTGCAGAAATTAATTAGTTATGGTATATTCCCTGCATTACAGGAACTTAGTCCATGGTCAAGGCTACCACCATCTGACCACTCACCTAAGACATTGCTGTTGGAGGACAATGTGCTGAAGGACCAGTTGAGATCCACTCCAGATGTCTGGGAGCAGGGAACTCGGGAAACTTCACAATGCAGAGATTCTCTTATGGATACTTAAATCCAGTCAGATGTAGCATCATTGAAAACCTACTGTACCTGGAGCTGGGCTACAGCCCAATGACAGAGCCCTGGCCTAACACATGTAAGGTGTAGTGTTTGACCCATATCCCTGCAGATAAGAGAAGGTAACAAGAAAAGTTGCTTCCAGATTTTAAAAATTATAGGATCTAATGTGGAATTCAAGAAGTATTTTATAATTTGAAATATCTAAAAAACTTGATATCCAGAGCCAACATCAACATCCCTTTGGGTATGTTTGCATGTGTATATGTATATTCACATGTGTATAGGTGAACATGTGGGAATATGCATGTGAAGACCTGAGGTTGACACCTGGAATCTTTCTCCACTTCTCTCCATCCCATTCATTGAGGCAGGGTCTCAAGCTAGGCTAGCTGGCCAGCTTGCTCCAGGTCTCAGCTTCTAAGTGTTAGAAATTCAGGCAGGCTGCCATAGCCACCCAGCATGTACATGGGTTTTAGAGATCTGAACTCAGGTCCTCATCCTTGAACAGCATGTGTTTTTCTCTGAGCCATTTGTCCAGCCCCATATACAAAATTATATATAATTTTTTAAAGAATATAATTGTTTAGTATGAATCTTAAAGTACATCTCTTAATAGTAAAACTGGTGAGAAGAAAAATATAAAATAGATCCAGGCATAGTGGCATACAGAATGGTGAGCCCAGCACTTGGGAGACAGAAGCAGGAGCATTAGGAAGTCAGGGTCATCCTTGCCTGTATAAGCATTGTATATATACTACTAACTGGATCTTGGGTTTCATTCTCATGATCTAATCTTGATGTCCTTGGATACATGAGAGTTTCTCTCAAAACTGCCATCACAAACAGATAGACAGAAAAATACAAAAAAAAAATGGCTTAGAAGAATATTGCTTTGAACAAAGAATTGACATCAATCTATTAGTAGCCATCACTTATAAATCTAGCTTGTTTTCAAGACTTAATTTATCTGCTGGTTAATGACTTTATAAAGGTTTTTATTCACATATATTGATAAGCACAGGTATTTGGTTGAAGAATATACTTTATTTTAATTTTAGAAAGCTTTCTTCACTAGAAACAACGGAAATAATTATGAAATATCTAAAAATTAAGGATAGTCAGTAAAGATTTTTAAAAATTCTCTTTTTAATAACTTAGAAAACTCAAATACTAATAACTTCATTTCTCCAAGATAAGATTCTTTCTAGGACCTTTACATGTCTTGCATTTAAAGAAACATAAGCAGACACAAGAACATTATGGGATGTCTCAGCATTTAAGAGCACTGGATGCTTTTCTAGAAGATCTGATTTCAATTCCCAGCACCCATATGTTGGCTCAAAACCATCTGTAACCCAAGTCCTAGGGGAATCCAGTGCCTTCTTCTGGCCTCTGAAGGCACTGCATGCATGTGATACCATGTGATACATACATATACAAAAGCAAAACACCCATATGCATAACATAAAATTAAATAAAACCACTGTGGGTTACCAGACCGAGGTCATTTGAGTACTGTATCTGTTCTTCACAGCCATGTATTATCTTTGTTTATTTTGAAACCAGGAAAGTACATTCAGCAGTACTTAGGGACAGGGATATCCTGAATTTCCATGGGCCTCTGACTTCTCAAGACTAAGTTTATGGAGCTGAGGTAAGATGTTTTGGGTCAGGTTGTCTATCTGGAAATTTTCTTAACTTGCACAAAGAATATTAAATGTAATTAAGTAGAAAATTACTCTAACTTGCCATGCACATTTTGCTGTGGTTTGAATGGGTCCTCCTCCCATACAGATACATACATAAGCACAAGATGAGATCAGAGTTAGAAGATGATGGGAAGGTCAATGCTACTACAGATCTGGTGATAAGAATTGCTTTCAAAGGGGGAAGGCAGTTCAGGCCTGATGGGATGGCTCAGTAGGTAAAATGCTTACAAGGCCAGTCACATGCCCAGAATCTAAGTTTTAAAAACCAAAAATGGTGGCACCTGTGCTATGCCAGAACCAGTGATGGGGAAGAGGGAGGGTCTATGAGGCTCTCTAGCCAGCTAGCCTAAACTTGGTGAGTTCCTGGCCAGTGAACTCCTTGTCCTCAGGCCTCTACTCCTGAGTTCTGGGATTACAGGTGTGCAGCATCATGCCTGGCTAATTTTTATGTGTACTAACAGATTTATCTTTGTTTAAAAAAAAAAAAAAGAGGTGTGCTGAGGGAGGGAGGCTGACTGTCTTCCTCAGGCAGAGGTTCCAGAGTATTTTCTGCCCTTATCTCAAGCACAGAGCTTGGCCTTTCAAAAACCATTGTTGGTTTGGTTCAAATCTACTTAATCCACTCAGCATTCATCCACAGGTTGGGAGAAGAGGGGGATTATCTTTATCATTGTCTCCATTCCCCAGAATGGCTTTGAGGCCCACTTAGGATTAGCTTGATATTTTTTCTGTTAGGACATAAACAGGAATCAGAAGTGGAAGTGAAACAATTGGAAATCCCCAAATGAACAGAACAAATGGACAGAAGCAGGGTGACATAAATAATACAGAATGGTTATAGGTAAAGAGGTCTGCTCATTGCTGTAGTCCAAGAGGACGAGATGTGCAAATGGTCACTAATGTTGCTGTTTGAGTTGGTTTCTGATGCTAAGGCTCCTTGTGGCCCACTTTAGCTCTTCCCTTATTGCCTTGATAGTCCTGTGAGTCACTCAAAATGGCATCTGATGGGGACTCCACAAAGAGATGATTAAGTACTAATAAGAAATTAAAAATAATTACATTAAGGAGAAGAATAAAATGAGGAACTAACAGAAGGCGAAGTTGAGAGCTTGGGCTCTGCAAGAGAAGTCGTAGTTTGTTCATCATTGAAATTATTCCTCTTGGGCCATCAAGATGGGTCGGTGTAAAGGCCAAGCCTGGTGACCTGAACTGCATTCCAGACCCTCAGGGTAGAAAGTGAGAACATTTCCAGCAAGTTGTTATATGATTTCTTCATGCATGCCCTGGTCACATGTATGCTCGCATATATAAATAAATATAATAAAAATTCAAATACAACATTATGCTGTGAGATGATTTTTCTGTACATTGTGAATATGTATTGTTACCATTGGTTAATAAAGGCGCTGTTATGACCTATGGCAAGGCAGAATATAGCCAGGTGGGAAATCCAAGAGAGATGCAGGAAGGAGAAAGGCGAGCTCAGAGCAGATGCTACAAACTGCTCAAGATGGGAAATGTGAAAGTACCCCTACTAGTAAGGCACCAGCTACGGGGCAGTATATAGATTAACAGAGATGAGTTAGATGTAAGAGAAGCTAGTAATAGCCTGAGACATAGATCAAATAGTCTGTAATTAATGTAAGCCTCTGTGTGTTTATTTGGAACCAAGTGGCCACAGGACACAGATAAATTTCTGCCTACAACATCCCTCTTGATCCCTATGCTGGGTCCTAGAGAATTTCCTCCGTGAAGGAAACCCAGGGTCTGATTCTTTGGGTCCACGTTCATATCATTATGGAAAGAGGACTTTGTCACTTACAGTGAAGTCTCAGGAAAAATTGCTGAAAGAAAAGAGCTGCTGAAATCCATGGCTGAGAGTTCTCTACTTCCACTCTGCCAGTCATAGCGGACACACATTGGCTTTGCTTGTTAAGAACAATTAAAGCTGAGGGGAGATTATGTAATGAGTTAAACCCTTCCAGAAGAGAGTCTCAAACCAGCTCACAAGCTTTCCTCTGTGATAAGTGCCTTTGAATTCTGAACTGAAATCAATACTGTATAGCAACAAATGCGCATGTGCTTAATTTACTTGTGGGTTTTTCCTATTGTGATCAATGAAAAAGAGCTATAATTTTCATAAGAACTTCCTGGTTTAATTTCTAGAACAATCTCATTACCTGAGAGGGAGATTACCACAAAAGAATGTTCCCAGACAGTTTGTAGTCACAAAATCTATGCTAAAAATCCCCACCATGGAAAGTCATTCTGCCTCACAGTGTTACAGTCTGACCAAGGCAAACCTGAATTCCAACTGTGTGCAAAGCCCTGGCCTTTTTTTTTTCTTCTTTTTTTGCCTAGCTTTATTTAATTCCTCAATGGTTGGGAGCCTGCATCAGACAGTTTGAACAATTATGAAACATTGTCTCATTGGCAAAAGGAAGAAAATCTTCCTGGCAGGGACCATGAGGTAATTTATATGCAACACTTTCAGTGCATATCTGGACTTTTACTTATATACATGGACAGGAGCCAACAGAAACCAGGAATAGTGTTTCAGAGACAAAATGGAACTTTCAGAGGCAACTGTGATGCCCAAAAGCTTAAGGAAGAAGGAAAATATACTCAGAGAACCAGGAAAGCACTAGCACTATCTTTGTATCTTCAAAATATTTTTTTTTTAAGCTGGAGAGATGGTTCAGCAGTTAAGGGCAGGTAGTTCTCTTAACTGAGATGAGTTCTGTTGCTGGTTCCCACATGGCAGCTCCCAGCTTTCTGTCACTCTAACTCCAGGGTATCCACATGGGCCTCTGGAGACATGGTTACTCACACACACATACCCACATGTAGGAACACACATATAACTTAAAATAATTAAACTAAATTATTTTAATTTTTATTGAGTTATTTTTTAGAGGGGGAACACACATACCCTGGTGCATGTGTGAAGGTCAGAGGACTGTGTGACCAAAGTCATTTTTTTCCCCTTCTACCAAATGGGACCAAAGAATCAAACTCTGGTCAGGAGTGGAGCCACATGCCTTTAACTACCACCAAGCCATCTCTGTGGTCATATGTTGCATATTTAATAAAACCTGGAATATCAAGTGATCAACCCACAGTCAAAAACTAGACAGAGGTAGATCAGGGAGTTCTGGATCTGTGAGTAAAAGGCCAAACATTTGGGCTTCAATGGCATACACCTTGAAGGAGGGGAGGAGCAGGGAGTGTTGACCTAAGCCTTTAATCCCATAACTCCTGGGATGGAGAACTTTCTGTGTTTCTGTGAGTGAGTTTAAGGCTAACTACCAAATAGAGTAGCTCAGGCCTTTATTCCTAATCTGGATGGGAAATAGCTGGGCGAAGAGGGTATTTAAGGCAGGCTTAGGAAAACAGCAGCAATTAGAAGCGACCAGGAGTGAAGCTGAGGAAGCCGGGAGAGAGCTGGGTGAGATCTGACCGTGGTGTTTCCTCTCTCTGATAGTTCAGCCTTTTCTCCATATCTGGCTCTGAGTTTCTTTCATTACAATCAGAAATTGAGCAACACATTTCCCTGTGTCCCATTCTTTCATCTTCATCTTTGCTTGTAGCCCTGACTATTAAAGATTATAAGAAAATGGAGGCCCAGCCATAGCCCTGGGCATTCAGGGAGGGGGAGGGAGGGAGGAAAGGAGAGAGAGAGAGAACCAAAGCATGTTAGATGGAAATCAGGGTCAGAGGAGTCTTATTTTCTTCTTCTTCTTCTTCTTCTTCTTCTTCTTCTTCTTCTTCTTCTTCTTCTTCTTCTTCTTCTTCTACTTCTTCTTCTTCTTCTTCTTCTTCTTCTTCTTCTTCTTCTTCTTCTTCTTCTTCTTCTTCTTCTATGTGGGTTCTAAGGGTCAAGCTCAGGTCATCAGGCTTGGCAGCAAGCCAAGGCACTTTATTAATAGCTTATTATATACCTTGCTTCCCTCTAATGTATATTTAGAAAAAGTTACAAGATTTTACAAAATGACAGACAAATTACACTGAAATACTTAGAACAAAATCAAGCAAAAATGCCAAATTTGGACCATTAAAAACGTTTGGGTAAAGAAATCAGAAGCACTAGCTGAGATGCCGAGGACTGGAGCTGAGTTTTTGTGCTTCAACTGAACGGCAGCGACAATTGTTGCTATGCAGTTCAGAATGATTGTAACTTCTGATTCTGGTCTGGGGAAAGAAATGGCTTTTGTCCTCTATGCCTGAGCATCATCATAAAGAGCATTGTGTGATGTGATCTCAGTTCCCTTCCTCAGCCATTGCAGGAGCTTCATAGCAGGGATTCTGGTCTCCAGGAATCTCATGAGCACAGTCCCAGGTGGAGCAGAGGAGAGCAGATGTCTGCAGCAACAGCCACATAAATGTGGAGCACACTGGAGCTGCCTTCAAAAGCCTGAGTAAATAGTTGAGACAGGACCTCATGTAAGTCAGGCTGACCTCAGATTCACTATGTAGCCAAGCCTAGTGATGGACTCTGATCCTTCTGTACCCACCACCACCTACTAAGGTTAGGGACATGCTCCATCACACCAGACTTTGAAATCTGACTTTACAAATAGCTCTTGTGGTTATTAATGCAGGTGTTTGGAGTACAGACTTCTGGTTTCAGGCCTAGCTTTGGAACCCAGCCTTGATTGTTGTCTCTAATCTGAGTGATTATAGCCAGTTTACACAGCTCTGCTGTGACCTCCTCAGAGAGATAACCACAGTGGGACACTTGCTGGTGACTTTCCTAAGATGCATGTCTGCTAGCATTGTGATGAACTAACAGAAAGTGCTAGAAATGTGTGTGTTCTCCTAAATAGATTTACATCCACCTGAGGTTTGAACTAAGTACAAGTAATTTAGGGGTCAATGCATTATGGGTTACATAGGCCTGGCTTGGGTGCCTTTGGGAAGTATGAGTTCTTCTCTTCCCAGCTGTGTGGTCTACAACATGGCAGAGTGCATGTGAATGATTTCTGCTGCACAGCACTGACAAGGGTCCTCCAGTGGTATTTAGCCAGGGGCCAGTCTAGGCTGAGGAGACCAAGAAAGCTTTATTTACATTGCTAGTATCTTGGGAGGGCTGGTTGTAAGTCTAGGCTCAAGGAAGATTATGACAGGAAGTATCTATAGTTCATCAAGCCAGCCCACAGCCCCTGTGTCTCTGGCTTCTCACAAGGAAACTCTGGTTTCCTGGGGCTTGTACCCAAGAGACAGGAATGAGAACAGCAAGGTATCCAAAGGTCTAGCCTTAGAGGTTCTAATTTCTCTTTGTACTCTGTTGTGGTAAGCATTATTTCAATCTGAAGGGAACTTGCCTCTGCCTCCCAATAGGAAGATGATGAGGAGTTCACTATCATTTTTTTAGTCTTGTACAGCCACCATATCACTCCAAAAACATCACTTTGAGGTTGCATGAGGTTGCTGGAAAGCGATATTCAGCAAACGTATGCAGGTAATTTTATCTGTTGCTTGGGCTGGTGTCATTATCTCTGGGTCTGAACAGCTGATTATAATAGCTCTGTTTGCTATAGACTCATCATTTGCTAATAATTATAGAAAGAACCAATCTTCTATAACTTATTATAATATAATGAGATTGCCCTTATTATTCACCAATCAATCAACTCCATCAAGCTTGCCCTTGTTTTGATAGAACAAATGCACTTAATAAGTGGTGCTATTTTAAACATGCATTTGTATTTTATGGATATACGCATGCACACACACACACTGCTTTATTAATACTCTCTATATGTGCGTTTATTTCTGCTTCTCCTCATTATAGTTTTCAAGAATTTCATATTAAACAACAGGGTGGGATATGACCCACAGTAAGCAAACTGCTAGATTTTATTCAGGGAATTGTAGAATTGAACTGAAAGTGACAATCTCTGCTTAAGAGATCATTCTAATCCCCAGTGCCCTGTCCAAACCGCATACAATTTGAGAGCTCTGGATTTTCCATTTTCCCTATACACTGCTGCCTTTTGGTTCCATATCAAGGAGCTATTCTCTCTAGAACAATAATAACAAAAATGCTTTCGTAGGTCTCTTGGGGTGATTTCAGTGGAATTGAGTTTAAAAAGAGACTTGCTATTTTTTATGATCATAAAGCTCATATCTCAATGGGCCATTACAGACTTGCAACTTGAGATAAACCACACTGTACAGTATTCATTTAAGAGACTTCTGAAGAGCAAAGGAATATGGTGGCAGAAGAAAGGATGAGGTGGCTTGAATTTAGCCCTGCCTCTAGGATTATGGAAGATTCTCTCTTTAAAACATGTGTTCTTTGTGGCAAGTACTGCTCCCCAAATCCATCCTCTTTCTTTTTTAGCAGAATCCTTCATTCTATTCAGAGCTTCAATGTATTAAACACACACACACACACACACACACACACACACACACACACACACACAAATCACAACTACCACAAAAAACCTTCCGGAATTCTTTTGTGATAGAAGAACAATAGAACAATTTCAACCTGAATTCTCTAACTCTAGACTGGAGATCAAATACCAGAGGACCTAGGCATGCCGATAAAAACATCTGAAAATTAGTCCATGCAAGAACTGGTGAAATCAGGGGCTGGAGAGATGGGGTTCAGTGGTTTAGATCACTGGTTCTGAGGAAGACTTGGATATGGTTGCCAGAACCTATCTAGGGACTCACAACTGTTATTAACTCCAGTTCCAGGGCATCAGATACTGACTTAAGCATACACATGCTGTACACACATTCAGTCAGGCAAAATCCTCACACTTACAAGATAAAGACAAATAAATGGTTAAGCTGGTGTAGTTCAATCTAGCTAATCGTAATCCAGAAAATTTTCTTAATTTCAATAAATACAGTAGTTACCTATGAAGCTGTCATTGGAAGACATCACATAGATACTATGTGGAGCTTTTGGTGTGGTTTTTACAAGCGTTGCAACTTTTTATAGCTCCTCATTATTATAAAAAGAAGCAATTCAAATATAACTAAGAACTTAACCTCAGATTTCTTTGCAGTAAAAATCCAGTGACCCAATTTTGGCCAAGGAGAAAGGAGCAGAATTGCACAGGTGGAGGTGGAGGGTGAGCTCATTTATCATATCTGAAGGATTGGGCTGGTGGTGCATATTTTTGAAATCTTTCTTCTTTCACCTTCATTTCTGTATAGAAAATACACATTACTTTGGGATGGAGCTGATAACATACACATCTGAAGTAGAAACTGCCTGAGTGGATGATGTAGAAAATTAAGGGTAGGCTGTGCCTTTTATTACAATGCCCCAACTTTGTAATAAACTACTACTACTTTTGTAATAAACTACTTTTGTGCATTGTGAGGAAAGTGTTCCCCTTACATGTTTAAGGCCTTGACACGAGGCTTAGAGGTACTTTGCTTTTCATAAAATTCTAACTAATCCTCCTTTGTTCTGACATAACTTGGTTGTCGAGGGCCTAACAGTCAATGGACTGTCATTTCCTCATTCTAGGGGCCATACTTTAAAGAATAGTTAGGATAACTCTCTTCTTGTAAAAAGAATAGATGCTAAGTCTCATTTTCTCCCATAGGAAAGGGTGGGACTGTTAAACCATGAAGTTCTGCACAGGAATGGACAGTCACCAGTCAGGTGCGGATGGATGGTGACAGGATTTGGGTCCTACCCACTCAGTGCTAAAGCATCTGCTACTGACAGACTCAGGAATATCAAGGATACAGGAATCATCACCTTCAGTTGTGAATCCGATCGTGACCCAATAAAGATCTAAAAGATAGTTCTAATTCCAACTCAGTAGTCACACAGATGGCTCTGGTTCAAATAAGTCATTAAAAAAATCCTCAAAATCAGAAATTTGAGACAGAAGCTGGGGACGGGGCTTGTAAGGAGATGGGAATGAGGAAAAAGAAGGTAGGTTCTGGCAGGGTAATCAGAATAAATTACACATCTGTGTGAAATAACCAAGTGTCAAAATTAATCAATGAAAAAGAACTAAAGTCTCTTAATTTGTGCACCTCAAGGAACATCTGTAGCGAAGGAAGCAGAATCCAGAGGCATACCAAGTCAATGATCAAGAGTGTTGCTAGAATTCTCTAGCATTTTCATTCTCTAAAGTGTGTGTGTGTGTGTGTGTGTGTGTGTGTGTGTGTCCCCAGATGTCTACCACAATATGGTGGTAGGTTGTCATTTCATGGTCATTCAGCCTGTTTTCCGATGGAGAGATGTTTACTTCCACCTGTCCCCATGCTTCTTTCTGTGCTTCCTGGGAGAAAGGCAAAGATCTTGCTGATGCTGCCACTGACTTTGAATCTGATCTTACGATATGTATTGACTAATGGAGTGTGAGTTTCTTAAAGTATTGCATATTTCTTCAAAGGTTCACAGCCTGGCTCTGTTGAAGCTTTGACATAACCCGAGCAGAGACTAGACCTTCGCTGCTGTAGCCAGTGCATTTAGAAGTTGTTATTCTAGCAAACTGACTATTCCTGAGAGAGACCCACCACCTACTGCCTCATGTAGTTCATGGAGGACATTACAAAAGTAAAACTCATCATGCAAGGAGGTGGTTATGGGTAGAATGAACCTGGTAAATAGTGTCAGACAGCAAAGGGTAGAGAATCTGTTTTGAGTAATTCTCCTATTAATGGCTTTCTTTTCTAGAATACAGCAAAGTACAAACAAGTCAGGTCTCAGAGGGCAGACCCAGGGGCCCCACTTCCAGATATTAGTCACCTCTAATCAGCTATCATTCATCTCAATTATGTATCTATTTGACTGTCTCCATCATTTATCAATAATCATTTATCATCTATCTATCTATATCTCTATCTCTGTCATGCATCATCATCTGTCTGTATGTATGTAGTTAGGTATTTATATGTCCTAATCTCTTTTCTCTCTTCCCTTTCTATCCTTTTATGCTTTTTCATTCTCTAAAAAATATATTTATGGGAGTAAAGGCAGAGTCCAAACAAATTATGCTTTCTGTCTGAATTATTACTGTTTTGTTGTGTTGTATTTTTTTTCTGGAAAAATTTGAGTCATAAGTTCCTGGACACCCTAGTTTTACCTTCACAGAATGACTAGAAAGGAAAGTGCACATTGCATACCATTTGGTTAAATAACTTATAAAATAGCTTGTAATTAATCTTTTTCTCATAAAGAACAAGGTGCTTGGAGTCTCAAGAGTTTCTTACTATGAGTTACATAGCATCAGAAAATTACAGTGTAATTGTTAAGCAGTGGGTGGCATATCTGCTTGTTAAAATACAAAGTGTGGGCTAGGATTGTGGTCCTGAGCCAAAAGTCTGCCACACATACCTCTCACATGGCTTTAGGGCACTGCTTTCTTGGCTTGTACTAGTGTGAGTGTGATTTTTTTTTTAAAGTGGCACCCCATAAAACTCTGAAAAAAAAATCTGTTTCCCAAAGAAATCAATTTATTTTATTTTAATGTGTTTTTAAAGACCATCAAGAATGCAATCTATTTTATTGTTTGAGTAAAACAGGCAAGACACCCTCTGGTTTGTGAGAAGGCAGAAGACTTGTGTATGGTTAATTACAACTAAAGACAGTAGAATGCTTGTTAGTGGAGAGTCTGCAATCACAGAGGATGAGTCCTTTCCTTTCCTAGTAGGGAAAACGAGTCAACAGCAGACTGCTTTGCATAGGAAACTATTTTTTTCATCTAGTTTTTAGGCCAGACCTCAAAGTGCACAGCTCTAATCTCAGCACACAGGCCACTGAGACAGGATTGAGAGTTCAAATCCAGCTTGGGCTATATAATAAGAACCATCTCAAAAGGAAAAAGGCAAACAAATAAATAGTCCTCCCATAAACCTCCATCTTTCTTTTTCTGGGACCCTTTTCTAGTTTCCATAATAGTTTTAAGGGCTAACATTTTGGACAAGCAGTCTAAAAACTGAGTTGGGGAAATTAGAAGGCTTGAAATGATAGTATGGTTTTCGCAAGAAGATAAAGCAATGCTTAAAGTCCCAATGCTCGGGCCTCCTTTGCAACGCTCTATGCATCTAACTGACTGTTTCTACATTGCATGCTGTGAGTTTTGAGGTGGGGATACATATGTAGAGAGGACAGGAATCTGGAAAGAGGCTCAAGAGGAGAGAAAGAAGCTTTAAGGTTGTGTGTGGGGGACTCTTGGCAAGCTTTCTGTCAACTGGCACAAGCTGGAACATATGGGTTCTCCCAGTTGAGAAGATGCCTCTATAGTATTGGCCTGTAGACAAGTTTGTGAGGCATTTTCTCAATTAGTGATTAATATGGGAGGGTGCAGCCAACTGTGGGTGAGGCCACCCATGGAAAGGTGGTCCTGGGTGCTATAAGAAAACAGCTGAGCAAGCCAAGAGGAGCAGGCCACTAAGCAGCACCCCTTCATGACCTCTGCATCAGCTCCTACCTCTGGTACCTTCCCAACTTCTCTCAGTGATGCAATGTAGCCTGAGAGTTGGAAGACACAATCAACTCTTTCCTCTCCTAGTTGCTGTTTTATCACAGCAATAGAGACCTAATGAAAAGACACTGATAGTACATGGAATGGGGAATTACTGGGAGTGGAGGGATATGTCTGGAAAAAGTGGGCACAGAGATGTGGCGGGAAGGGCACTTTGCCTCAACTGCAAGTGCTCAGGCATCTTTTCTGTCATTATTCCTTCAATATTGTATTTACACAGCATTTAGATTAGATTAGATAGTAAATAATAAAAAATGTACTTAAGAGCAAAATATAAGAGAGAAAAACATAATTATAAAATCTAAATCTTATGTAGACTGTTGACTAAAATATTTGATTTATTTTATGTAGCTTCCAAATCTGAAGTCAACAGATAAGTAGTCCTTTAGGCAAATATGGCCCCTTGCCTGCCTCTCTAAATAAAGTTTTATTAGAATAACAGTCACAGAGTCACCTCCTATAGTCTCTGGCTGTTTTGGTATTTTGGGAGCTGAGCTAGGAAGTTGTTATAGACCATGAATCGTGTTATAGAGCATGAAGTATTTGTTCAAAGTTAGGATAATGTAAGTCAATAATTGAAGTACAAATTTTAATTCTGTGTCTCCTCTACTGTATATCATAAGATGAAATCTAGAGGTTTCACAGTACATGTTCTCCTTCTGTCTGCTCTATGCCTACATGAGCTGAGTTTGTAGCATTCATTTGTAACACAATGCTGTAAAATAACACTACTTGAAGCTTTTTGGTTGATTGCTGATATTGCAAAACATAACTGTGGGCCAGCAGGAAGGCTCAGTGGATAAAAGTGCTTGCTGCCAAGCCTAAAGATCGGAGTTCAATTCCCAGGACCCACATGGTAGAAGAAAAAAAAAAAAACTGACTCCTAAAATTGTTCTTGGACGTCTACGTTCTGGCCCTGGCACATGCTGCGTACCTCTGTGGTCCTTCGTCACAAAAATGTACACAAAATAAATAAAAATGTAAAAGGTAAAATATATTTCTCACCTCAAAGGGACTAAGTAATAGTTTATTCTGAATCACATGTGAGAGATTAGTGACAATGTCCCAGGAAAACAGAATTTGCCCATCTTACTGTCTAGACTGCTTGTCCAAAATGTTACTCATTAAAGCTATTTTGGAGAGGTCAGGAGACTAGAAAAGGGTCTCAGAAACAAAAAGACGGGGATTTTAAGGGATGCTAGTTCTTATTTATTTGCTTTTTCCCTTTTGAGACAGTTATTACATAGCTCAAGCTGAATTTGAGCCCTCAATCCTCCTGCCTCTGCACATTGGCCTGTGCGCTGCAATTAGAGCTGTGCACTATGAGGTTTGGGCTAAAAATTACATTAAACAGTCTGCTGTTGTCCCCACACCCCTGCCCTGCCCTCCAGTAGGAAAGGACTTGTCCTCTATGATGAGGGCATCTGTGATTTCAGACTCTACATAACTCAGGTCCTTCTGTTTCAAGTGTAACCAACTAGACACAATGCAGCAATGTAAACCTTTGTGATTACAGAGTAAAAGTCATGAATCTCCACTTAGCAAATATAGCAGTGGGGAAGCAGTCAGGGAGGACGGGTCATGGAGAGAGCCTCTGCTCTGGCCCTCAAGTGATATTTGACACACACAACTTGGGGGCCACTAGAAACCAGAGTCTGCTGTGTCAATACCAGCTGACAGAATATTAGATCCAATCCAGAGGTGAGCAATGGAGGGCTATGGAGAAGGCTGAACATAGACTGAGTAAATTTTGGTTCTCAATTTGTAACATTTCAGCTCTCTACAAACACGGGGTTCTCGATCGACAGAGAGGAGGGATTGGTGAGATCCATGAGGTTGCAGTGGGTAACAACCCTTATCATGAAGGTCTGATGTTTGGTGCAGCTGTGTCTGTAATCCTGTGGTAGGTGGGAGGCAAGGATAGGAGGACCACCTGGGCTGTCTACCCAGGAGTACTCAGTAGAGCAGCCATAGCTGGAGAGACCCTGCCTCAAACAGGTAGAAGAGGAAGGGAAAATCCAGAAAGATGTTATTTGACCTCCACACATGTGCTGTGGTGTGGCCACATCTCCATACATATGTCACACACACACACACAAAATATATACATATATTTAAATAAACAATAGTGCCTATGTATGAGTGTGCATATGTGTGTACGCATGTGTGTGTACGCAAGTGCTATTTCTATTCACTGCCAACTTTACATTTCTCAGAAGTCCTGCTCACAAGGCTCTCCAGAAGTCCAAACTGAGGGGACAAAAGCCTGGCTATTGTTTACACATCTCATGTGTTTCAGGAAGAAAGCCACCCTTCCCACACTCTCCAGGGCCCCCTAACTCTATAGTCTAGCAAGTGGCACACAATAGGGTACTCTTGTGGTGTTTAGCCCTTCCTCAAAAGCCTCTGAAGGGGACAGGATATCAGAATAAATGGGCCATTGTTCTGCTGCCTTAGCAGCCAGCCATTCTGCTGTTCCTGTCACTGGACAAAGACACAGACGCTGGGCGGGTAGTGGGGGCCACTTTTTCAGAGGGCACATTCCAAAGCCTTGCTCAGTGGCCTCTTTGCAGAGTGGCTCTTTTGACAGGCATCAGCTAAGAAAAAAGCCCAGACCATGCCACAAGAAGACAGTTTTAGGCTTATTTCATATCTGCCCTTTGCCAGATGTCATTAAACAATAGTTCTGCCCACTCAGCATATAAAAATTCGTTTTTAAAAATTTATTTTTATTTATTCTTTGAAAACATCATACATGCATGTGAGGTATCTCTGCCTACCACTACTCTTAGTTCCAAATCTCCTCTGCATTCCCTTCTAGGACACCTCCTTCTCAATTTCATGTTCTCTATTTAAAATTATTCATTAATTTGTTAACCTACTGAATTGAATTAGTATTGTCCATATGTGCATAGGTGTGACATCATCCACTGGGGCACATGCAATCCACCAGTTCCACAACTTCAAAGAATAGTGACTTTCCACTCCCATACATCAACTGCCAGAAGCTTCTCAGCTAGGGGTGGGGCTTCAGGAGTCATCTCTCCTTGCTGGACCGTTTGATTGGTTCAATCTTGTAATAGGTAGTCATGGCTGCTGTGGGGTCCTATGTGCACTGGCCATGTTATATCTACAAGGTGACCTTTTGTGTGATATTTTTATTGTGTTCTGTCAAATAAAGCTTGCTTGGAGTCAGAGGGCAGAGCTAGCCACTAGCTGACCAAAGTTAACCACAGAGTTTTGGAGGGCTATAGATAGATAGGAGACAGGAAGCAGTAAGGCGGGGCCCTTTCGGAGAAAGGAGCTGATAACGTGGGAAGTCACCAGTGGCTGCTCCCCTGATTCTCTGATCTTCCATGTTCTTATCCTGATACCTACTTCAGATATTTTTATTGATAAAGAATAATTAAGTAAGGCTTCCATGGCCTTTTACAGCATTCTTCTCTATCCCCAGCTCTTAAATTTCTTCTTCCCCCTGTTCTAAGATGTTCCCTGACTGGGCCCCAGTGTTCTTTCCTCAGAAGCTCTTGCTTCTGTAAGGTCTTTTCCTAGCTTCCTTAGGAAGGGCAGAGGACTGGAAAGACAGATAGTGCAGTGGTTAAGAGCACTTGCTCTTTCAGAGCATCTGCGTTGGATTCCCAGAACCCACATGGCTGTACGCAACTATCTCTGTCTCCTTTTCAGGGGACTCAGCACTCTCTTCTGGCCAGCTTGGGCACTGCACACATACATACATACAGGCATGCACACACTTACAGCTGGATAAATACCCACAAAAAGGTCAAAGATTGTGTGCCTTAGACTTTGAAGTTGAGTGTAACAGGGTCCTCCTTACTCTTTTACAAAAGCATGCAGATTTTTCTTCCAAGACTGGGCTTAGTGTCTACAGAAGCCACTTTCTACTCTTTTGTGAAGACCACCTACCTCAGTCTGTCAGGTGTGGTCCAGAGACAGGGCTCCATGCTATTGCCTGCTGCAGCCTGGTGTCCTCTTATCAGAGGCATCTACTCTGGTGAAGCCAGGCATCTTGACATTCTCTTCAGAAAAGACTTTCAGTAAGATCCATGATGAAGCAGAGTTAGTTTACTGGGAACATAGATTCAAGTAAAATCATTGATAGAGGCTTCAGGAAAGGGGGTAGGTTAAGACACACTCAAGATCTGTGTGCTTGGTTCTTTTGTTTTCCAACAGCCAGCATGCTGTGTTGGAGGATTCTGAAGTTATATCTTCCCAAGGCTGAAAGAGATCATAGGGTGTTTCCTGAGGCGCTGGGTATGACTGCAGCTGATAAGCACTGTAGGCCTCAGGAAGTCCACAAGAAGGCTCTTACTTTAACCAAAAGCTAATCTCACATGGAGATTTCCAGAAAAGACCTGGGAAGGGTACCCAGGCTGTGCTCCTCATCACATACATCTGAGTGATAAGCAGACATATTGCTATTTTAATGGTTTTTAAGGGAAATAATTTTTCTTATAAAAGAGCTGATGTCTTTTTATTGTCAACCTTCATAGTTAACTGTGTTGGGATTCCTCTTTATGCAAAGATTTATTTTAAGTGTGTGTGTACACTTATATCACACACACACACACACACACACACACACACACACACATACACACACACACATACATTCCTGAGCTCAAAAGAGTGCCTCATCCCTTAAAGGTGGAATTATAGGCAATTGTGAGCTACCCTCACATGGGTGCTGGAAATCAAAATGGAGTCTTCTGCAAGAGCAGCAAATGTTCTTTTTTTTTTAAGATTTTATTTATTATTCATTACAGTATACAGAAAAGGGTATACTGTCATTGTAGATGGTTGTGAGCCACCAGGTGGTTGCTGGGAACTGGACTCAGGACCTCCAGAAGAATAGTCAGTGCTCTTAACCTCTGAGCCATTTTAACCCACAAGTCACCTCTCAGGCCCCATGGAATTCTTGCTTTTCAATTGGGTGAGAAGCTTCAACCAGATGCTGGAATGAGATGTTCCTTTTCCTCCCTGCGTCTCCTTCATGGTTCCCATCTTTCAACACCAACTTTAGACACATTTATGTAAGAGCAACTCTGCAGCAAACAGGATACATTTTACAAGTGAGAAGAGGAAGATGGGCCATAGTTACCCATCAGTGCTTTCACTGAATAGGGCTATCTCTCCAAAATACAGACATGACTGGGTGAGAATCAATGTGCTGTGGCACAAAACACCTCTTAATCTTTAGCAACTCTTGGAGACATACCGTCTTCCTGCTCACAGCTGCCTGGTGAAGGCCTCAGCATGCCTAAGTCATAGGGCTCTCAGTCACTGAGGTGTTTGATCTGCCTAGTAAGATCAAATGGGGAACCAAAACTCAGAGAAGAAAACAACACCCTAGTCTAATTGTCAGGAAGCTTATTGAGAAGATACTAACCATGGCAGATTTGAGGAGTCTGGTTACACATTGGCCATGGATGGGATTGGCAGAACTTTTTGTTGCTTCACTAAGTAGATAGACTGAATAGTCAATAGATCTAGGCTATAACTCTTTCTACCATTTTTAATTTTTTTTCTAGAAAGTTCTTCTATTATAGAGCCAGTTTTATACGCTTTTATAAAATTCTAACACTGACCATATTGAAAATCGTGAATGTCTAAATATTATAAATACATATAATCTAAATATTGTAACACGAGGTTTCTGACTTGCCTAGTCCCACCGTTCTGCCCACTGCTGCTGCTTGTCTGGACCAGCAATCCCAAGTCCCAAAGAAACACACAGATACTTAATATAATTTCATGCTGTCTGGCCTATAGCTCAGGCATATTGCTAGCTAGCTCTTTCATCTTAGTTCAACCCATTTCTATTCATCTGTACTGCTATGTGGCCTGTGACTTACTTATTCTGTTACATGTTTTTTCCTGGGTGTCTGGATCCTTTCTTTCTGACTCTACCCTCCTTCTCCTATGCTCTCATTTCCCTGACTACCTATGGTGCTCACCATAGGCCAAAACAGTTCCTCTATTTAAAGAATGATATTCACAGCATGCAGAAAGACATTCCCTCATCATTGTATGGTCCACATCACATTTCAACTTTACTGCATACAGCTATCCTACAAATTTCTGTGTTTTTGAGGATTTCTCACAATTTTTTTTAAAACTTTATTTATTTATTTGCCTTGGTGTTTGCCTGAAACTGGGAACTGGAACTACAGACAGTTGTGAGCTGCCATGTGAGTGCTGGGAATTGAACCCCAGTCCTCCAGAAGAACAGTCAGTGCTCTTAACTGCTGAGCCATTTCTCCAGCCTCCAATTCATCACAACTTCTAAACAAGTTGTTTTTCAGCTTTAACCTGACTGATGTATTAATTTGCCTTTATTAGACACTGCGTTTTTGAGACAAGTCTGAGTTCGTAGTAAATGGAGGAGGGTCGTACAGAGGGTGGCCATGCGTCTACTATCATTCTTCCTTTCAGATTTAGATGGATCAAAGCAGCAACAAAAAAGTTAAAATGGAGAGAGTCTCTTAGTATTTAATGCTTTCAGTGATTAGCTAGGAAGGGCTTAGAGACCGCTGGAAATGAGACCCAGTAGGTGCAGTTTCAAGAAGGACAGAGTAGTGGTAGGTACAGTGGCATGGGTCAACTTTCAATGCTTATTCAGTGAGGGAAGTCTTCCCATCAGGGTTAGGGCTGGAGAAATGACTCAGCAGTGAAGAGCACTGAGCGCTCTTACAGAGGGAGGACCTTGGTGCCTTACTACTGTCTTTAACTCCGGTTCCAGGAGATTCAACACTCTCTTCTGGTCTCCATGTGCACCATGTGATCAGGTGGTGTCAGACATACATGCAGGCAAAACAGTCGTGTATATATATATATAGCATAAAAATGGAAACTTCATTTAAAAAAGAGTCAGTGTCCTAGTGAGGACATATACTGTTCTGTAGAGAATCTTTGTTCAGCTTCTAACACTTACATATGTAGCTCATAACCATCTGGAACTCCACCTCTAGGGAATCTGAGGCCCTCTTCTAGCCTCCCTGGTACCTACACATAGGCACATGCGCGCGCACACACACACACACACACACACACACACACACACACTCACTCACATACATAGACTTTTTTTTTTAAATCAGTGTCATTTGTGGAAACAAACTCTCACATTTTCTGTTGCTCTGAGATCATCTTAAGGATGTCCCAGTAACTGCTCACCTGTGATCCTAACACTCTGGAAGCAGAGGCATCAGCATCCCAAGTTGAAAGCTAGAATCAACTACATAGTGAGCCGAAGGCAAGCTGAAGCTGCATAGCTAGATCTTGTTTCACAAAACCCATGAATAATAATCAAATAATTAAATAATACAGATTCCAAAAAAAAAAAGTCCTATTAGAGCCTGGGATGTATGCCCTATACAATAAAGCCTTGCCTTATGTGGCAACTTAATCTTTTTTTGTTTGCTTTTGAATCATAGTCTCATACTATATTCTAGGCTTGCCTCAAACTCATAGTAATCCCCCTGCCTCAGGCTCACAGGTGCTGAGATGATTGATAGGCATGAGCCACCATGCCCTGTGTGCATTTCCTTTTAACAACTAAACCAAATGAAATTTAAAATTTACTTTCTCAGTTGCATGAGCCAAATTTCTCATGCTCTGCCAACACCTGTAGCTGGATGCTGTCACAGTGGGTCATGCAGGTATGGGACTCCACGTCATCAAACCTGCATTGGCAGGAAAGGAAGAACTTTGTGGGAAGGTAAACATTCTGGGAAAGGAGTTGGCTGGGCTTTGAAAACAATCCATAATTGCTTCAGATGTGACTTGAGTGAAAAACCCAAGAATCTGTGAGGCATGAACATCTGTGGCCTCCCGAGAATGGCAAGGATGGAGCACAATGCACTTCGATTCTCTGACGAAGTCATTTCCTTCCCATTGATGCCAGAATGAACAAGGCCACAGCTCAATGGGCTTGTGCTGTTCTCACTTTTACTTAACTGGTTACTGTTTGGGTATTTATTTTTCATGTATATATGTGGGTATTTTTGCATTTGTGTGTGTATATGTGTGTGTGAAAGAGAGAGACAGAGAGAAAGGTAACTGTGCATGTGTGTGTGTGTGTGTGTGTGTGTGTGTGTGTGTGTGCTCCCTAGTGTAAGCCAGAGAGGATCCTGTCAGATCATCTTCCTTACGCACTCTCCATTGTATTTTTCCAGACAGCTCTCTCATAGAGCCTGAAGCCCCCTGCTTCAGTCACAGCAGCTGGCTAAGCATCCTCCCAGGACCTACCTGTCTCTGTCTCCAGAACTGTCTCACAGACAGACACCATTGCTCCAGGTTTTAGGTTGCTGCTTCTGATCTGGACTCAGGTCCTCACAATTGGACAGCAAGCCCTAGTAATTACCCAGTGATCTATCTTTGCATCCCCACTTTTTGGTACTTCGTTTTGAGATGTTTACTTCATCCATTTTATTTATGTCCCTACATATTTAATTAAGTATAGTGAATTATTATATTTCTATATGTTCTAGGGCCAATCTCTTTTCTCCAAACTCCGGACACAAGTTAGGTTAACACATCGTCTACTAGCACACTAAAGAACTTTAGTTTTAAAACTGAAATATTTTAATCATGTGACTTAAAGGAATGGAAAAGCAGAGCATGGAATCCATGAGCCTTTTTTGCATTTTGCTATTCTAGTACATTCTTAATTTTCATACATGACAACCATTAATACTGCATTTAATTAAATCTCACTTCTTCTTCCCCTTTTCTGCTCAATGTTAGGGATTTTAAAGCCTGTTTAATTCATGTGTCCTGGCACCCAAAGGCAGGACCTTGCACATAGAAGAAATGAAATCATCTGTTAGCTTTTAATACATTTAAGTTAAAATAATTTCCACATGGTCAAACTAGGCATGGTCTCCACATACAGAACTCCATCTGGCTTAAATCACACATATAAACCTTTCCGTAATATGGGGAGAGATATGAAATTCCAGCACAGCTTATATGCAACTCAAGGTCTGTGTGTTGGTTCTTTTAGTTTCTTGCTTATTGTTACTCTTAATACCTGAGAAGACATCATTTAATACAGTCCATCGTGATGAGAGAAGGCATGTCTGCAGGGCAGGCATCTCCATGGAAGCATCTGGTGGGAGTGAGGAGGTGGGGCAGCATGGACACCAATGCTCATCTGGCTCTCTTTTCTCCATTTTTGTTTCCTGTAGCCATTGTCCAGCTCACTTAGCCCTCTCTGGTAAAGGTCTCACAAATACCTAACAATATGCCTGCCTCATCAGCTTCTTTTGTTTTATGTGCGTTGATGTTTTTGTATATATATATACACAGTGTTGGCTCCACTGTAGCTAGAGTTACAGACAGTTGTGAGCGACCATGTGAGTGAGTGCTGGGAATTAATTGAACCTGGGTAATCTGGAAGATGAGCCAGTGCTCTCAACCATGGATCCATCTCTCCAGTCCCCTTGTCAGTGTCTTTAATCCAGTCAAAGGTGAAAGCGGAAACTGACTACATCCTAAAGGTTCCAAATGAAACTGCTGAGAAGAAAGATATCAGTGACCAAGGCTGACTGTGGAGGCAAAATCAAAACCATGTGTTAGATACTGTGGTATTTTTAAGTATTATCGTAACTAGGGGCTGGCAAATTTTTTCTCAGTGTGTGTGTGTGTGCAGATTATGAGTATCTTAGATTTATAGGCCACCCAGGCTTTTGCAATATGGAAGCTTCCAGATGCACGGATGAACACATGCCTGAGTGCTAGCTTCCATGACAGACACAGGGATGGGTGTGGCTCTTTGGCCTGCAGGTTCACAGTTTGATCCGCATGGATCCTCAGAAGGGTTGACATTCACTGTCACCTAACTGGACATTCATCTCCTTTATCTTGTATCATGACATCCCCTAATCTTGAATGCAACAGTGGACATTAGGGTAGTAATGACTCCTCTCAAGCTGTTATTTTCGTCAAATATCTTATTGAACAATGTAGATAAGTCTGTAACTCATAGCACAACCTAGAGAGAAAGCAAAGTCAATATTAGCACATACGAAACTTAGATTATTTTTTTAGCTCCAAGAATTTTCAAAAGATTACTCCTTGAGTCTCTCAAGAAATTCTTCAACACAACTGCTCTATAAAAACAGAGACTTAGGGACAGATACACTATGATGAGAATTCTCTGTTGCCTTGTAGTAAATGTTAGGGAAACAAGGGTTGAGCACATATACCTTAAGATCATAATGCCCTTAATGTCTACACTCCACATCACCCACTGCTGTTGTGGAAGTCATTTGCCTTGGTTTAACTCTTTTAATTACATTTATATACTTGTGGGTGGGCGGCTGCATATATGCCTAGCACATGTGTGAGGGTCAGAGGACAAGTCTCAGGAGTTGTTTGTTTCCTTCAATCATGTGGGTCCTGGTATCCAGGTCAGATTGTCACTTTTAGCAACAAGAGCCATTATCCACTGAGCTCCACCAGGTTTTTGAGTCGAGGTCTCCGACACCTCGAAAGGGTCCTGGGGTTCCATTTTTCCTGTTATTAAAGGCCGTAGGAAGTGCTGTTACCATCCTCCCAGGATCGTGTCAGTGAGCAAGGTGGGGGCTGCTTTATGACTCGAGCATTCACTCCTGGGTCATTACAAGTTTGAGCTCATTATGACTAACTCAAATGCCATATATAGCATCAAGAAATATGCAACAGTAATTTTCCTCCATTCCCAAAGTTAGTTCCACTTCCACATCCATGCACAGTACAACCCTCTGAAGTTTTCCAGTTTACCCTGCCCTGGGTGACTGAGACCATGACTACCAATTCCTAACAAGGAATTCCCTAGTCCCATAGCAAAAAACATTGCAGGAACTGACAACTGAGGAAAGAGAATTTGTTCTGTGTAAATATCTACACATGCCAGAGAGATTGACATCCTACCCTGGAGTTTTGTAGCCTTTCTATTATTTTTCCTGCCTGAGCATGCTTAAGTAAGCAAGATAAAGGACAAAGAAAAGAGAGTTACTCCTGTGAGGCATTTATGAATCCCTTCCCCCATAATTTTTGGACACATACAAGCTTTTTAATATTTTTATTCCTATGTCCTCTGATGTGTGAGGTCACAGAATGTTGTCAGTTCAGTCTGAAGCCAAACAGTTCAGGCTGTCAAACATTAGCCCTGCTGTCAAAAGCTGATTTTCTAGAAGCTGGGTGTTGTGGGCACATGACTACAGTCTTAGCCCAGGGGCTGAGTCAGGGGGATGTGGAGTTTGATTCCAGGCCACCCAGGACTAACACAGTGAAATCTGTCTCAGAAAGAAAGAAAGGAAGAAAGAAAGAAAGGAAGGAAGGAAGGAAAGGAGGAAGGAAGGAGAGAAACAGAGAGAGAAGAAAGAAAAAGAGAAAGAAAAAAAACAGGATCAAAAGATCTGACATACCATCCAGCCAATTGCTTATGCTGTTGCCACCTGGACGCCCTAGAAGTAGCTGGTTTTTGCGATTAAGGTATGACATTGAGACAGTGGCTTTGTCAAATGCCTGCTAGCTGTTAACTAGAAATCACTTACTCGTCTTCTCAGGCTCATTCCAGAAAAAGGTTAAAGCAACTCAGTAAGAGGCGAGTGAAATGGCAGATGAGAAGGAGTGAGTCACGAAAGCTCAGGGAACGAAGAGGTGTGTAGAACCCAAAAGTCTGGGCAATGAGGTCATGCATATTTGTTAGAGGTGTGCCCAAAGCAAGACTTTCTGTTTCTGCTGGACGGAAGTAGAACATAGATAAGTAAGTGATTCACATCTTTTCCAGTGCTAAACTGTCTAATCACCCCACAGAGTGGTTCCTCATGGCTAGGAGATGAGAAACTTCTCACTGGGTCCCCAGAAAGAGTATGCCTTTTGTTGTATTAAACATCTCAACAATTTGTGCCAGTGACAAATTGGACAGAGGTGTTCAAAGTGCAGTTTTGGTAAAAACTGTAACATAAACAGAGCTTCTGGTGTGCATGGGTGTGCAGAGGTCAAAGGGCAGCCTTTAATTTTATTCCCCAGACATCATCCAGCTTGTTTTTTCTGATACCAGGTCTCTCACTGGCCTAGAGTTTCTAACCAGGCTAGACTGACTATGCAGGGGTCCAGCCATATTCACTTTCCCAGTACTGAGATGACAAGCATAAACCACAACACGAGTTTCAGGAACCAAACTCAAGATCCTCATGCTTGTAGAGCAAAACAGAACCCCACAGGGTAGCCCGGAGAGCTTGTCATCACCTCTCTCCGACATTAATATGCACAGGCATCACAGCACCAGAGACAAACTTGTGCTTCCTGGAAGTCCTGCCTGTCAGAGCTCGCTCTTCTGTAGTCACCCTCCACTGAAGTGAAGCAGCTTTACTGGATATGAAGTAATGAATCATGAGTCCATCAGCAAGACACGGCCATTTTATTCTGAGACTCAATGATGTGTGACAGCTTCCGTTGAAGTAATGTGAATGCAGGCTCACTGAGTTGCCTACAAGAGGAAGCCCCATCAGAAAGAGGACTTCTTTCTGCCCATTCTCCAACAAGCAGAAATGGATGCTCAGGCAGAAATGGATGTTGCATCAGGTAATGGATGGGAGATAGTCATGGGCTTCCAGATGTAGCACGATTTAGACGTGTGAGGATATGAATAGGTCTTATTGCAATTACCTCTTTGGGATGCCGGTCACTTTTCTGAAACTAGAGTATTGGACTTGTAATATGGTCCTCTGCCTCCCACTTCGGGACTTGGATAGTCATCATCCAGCGATCTCGCATAGTCTTCTTGACATTTATGGATGAGACTCTTAGAGAAATGTCGTCCAAAACCAGCTTACACCAGTGAGATCCTTATGTGCAGAGGGATTAAAGGCATGTGCCACCACACCTGGTCCCCCACCCTACCCTGCCATTCACTCCTCAAAGAGGATAAGACCTCTCATAGGGAGTGACAATGTCTGGGATATCAGGTTAAGGCAGGACCAAGCCCCTCCCCCCTGTATCAAGCCTGAGCATGGAATTCCTCTGTAGGGAATGGGCTCCAAAATGCCAGTTGATGCACTAGGGATAAGTCCTGGTCCCCCTGACCTGGCCTATTTTCATAAGTTATTTCCATGCACATGTGAGGTTCTTCCACGTGCCTGTGAAGGGCATCAGGTTCATTGGAGCTGAAGTTACAGGCGATAGTGATCTGCCTAATGTAGGTACTAAGAACTGAATTCAGTCCTCTGAAAGAATATTAAGTACTCATGACTGATGAGCCATCCCCCCATCCCAGTAACTGAAATGTCTGACTTAAACATTTGTGGCACCAAAGCAGTTCCTTGCCTTCCAAATGTTTGAAAGAGTTATGAGCCCCTGAATTATACATTATAAAGCTCCCCCACCTTGTGTGTGTGTGTGTGTGTTCTATGTCCTGCTCTATTATTCTCTGCTTACCACTGCACCCTCCCTCCCCCTGACCAAGACAGACTCTTACCACATCTTGAGTTCACTCTTTCTGCAGACTGGTACCCAGCAAGCCCCATGAATCCCCATGCCTCTGCTCCACAGTGCTGGGCTTACAGACTCTCACCAGCATGGCCACACCCAGCTTTTTACATAGATGCTGAAGACTGGACTGAGGTCCTCATGATTGTACGGTAAGATGTTTAAATCCACATGGTCAAACTAGGCATGGTCTCCACATACAGAACTCCATCTGGCTTAAATCACACATGTAAGCATTTCAGTAATATGGGGAGAGATATGAAATTCCAGCACAGCTTATATGCAACTCAGGGTCTGTGTGTTGGTTCTTTTAGTTTCTTGCTTATTGTTACTCTCAATACCTGAGAAGACATCATTGAATACAGTCCACCGTGGTGAGAGAAGGCATGACTGCAGGGCAGGCAGCTCCATGGAAGCATCTGGTGGGAGTGAGGAGGTGGGGCAGCATGGACACCAATGCTCATCTGGCTCTCTTTTCTCCATTTCTGTTTCCTGTAGCCATTGTCCAGCTCACTTAGCCCTCTCTGGTAAAGGTCTCACAAATACCTAACAATATGCCTGCCTCATCAGCTTCTTTTGTTTTATGTGCGTTGATGTTTTTGTATATATATATATATATATATATACAGTGTTGGCTCCACTGTAGCTAGAGTTACAGACAGTTGTGAGCCACCATGTGAGTGAGTGCTAGGAATTAATTGAACCTGGGTAATCTGGAAGATGAGCCAGTGCTCTCAACCATGGATCCATCTCTCCAGTCCCCTTGTCAGTGTCTTTAATCCAGTCAAAGGTGAAAGCGGAAATTGACTACATCCTAAAGGTTCCAAATGAAACTGCTGAGAAGAAAGATATCAGTGACCAAGGCTGACTGTGGTGTTTGTGCAAGATGGGATTGTTTCATGAAGAAGAAGGTAATAGCATTTGCAGGAGAATGGCTGCAAATGCAGACTCCCATAGTGAATTCAGTCAGTGTTACGCAGACACATCATGTTTTATCACCTCTGTGGTTCCTTGATTTTTACTTGGATACATAAAATTATCTGTGCAAATACAATGTGAAAGCAGAAGTGAAGCAGTCTGGGAGAGACAAGGGACTGAAGGGAGGCAGGAAGGTGAGGAGAGACTAGGGGACCTGTAGGTGTGGAGAGAATATACTCAACATTGAATACACACTTGTGTGAAAATATTCTTCTATGGAGAAAACATTTAAAACAAAAACAAAAGCAAGAGTTGCTTTAGAGATATCAGGGAAGGGAGCAGTTGAGAAGTGCATCCTGGCAGATGAGAAATTCAACCTTAGTGGCATTATCTCTGGGGGAAGAAAGCACATAAAGGAGTGGGCTGTGTTGCACTCACAATGTATTCAGGACCTTCACGACACTTAATTTTAGTTTAAAGTTGAAGATATTATTAAATAGCAATGAGTATTTCCAGGACCAGGGTTCATTGTGCACACAGACCTGAGCACACACTTTTCTCTTCTGAGAAGCATGGTCTGTTTTTGTCCACCAACTAATATAATTTGTGAGGGGACATTTCTGTTCATTAGTGCAGATGAGCAAAGCATGTAGTAGAGACTTGGGGACAGGTTAGTGGACTGAGGGTTTGTGGGCAAGCATGGAGGCTTGGATTTGATCCTGAGAACCCATACATGGTGGCATGTTTATGATCCCACTGCTGATGAAGCTGAGACAGGCAAATCTCTGGAACTCATTGGCCAGCTTATATAGTCAGCCTACTTGATGAGTTTAAAGTCAAAGAGAGATCCTGTCTTTTAGTATTTGATGACGTTTACAAATGATAATTAAATAGTTAAATATACCTTCTAACTCTGGTGACTGAGAAGCTGCAATATAGATCACACATTTCACTGTTATCAAACTTCAAAATATTCTGTTGTGTTCTAGTGTCCTTGGGCTACTCAGAAAATCTACCCTTTGCTTAGTAAGAGGTGAGAGGGAGCCCCTGTCCCTTGTTTGGCTTCATTTCTCCAGCTTTACATGACTGCATAGCTTGGAGCTTTTTCAACAGAATGTCAAAGGTCACTGACTGTTTTGTGACCTGAGGGAAATGGCAGGGGTGTGTGTGTGTGTGTGTGTGTGTGTGTGTGTGTGTGTGTGTGTGTTTTCCATAGATAAAAACCATGACACTTCATTTGCTGAATCCTCTTCTTTCTCAGTTCCTGGATAAACACCAGGGCTGGCACTCATTACTGCCATAGATGAGGGTGGGGGTATTATTTTAGGTATCTCAAACAAAATTGTCAGGACTTCATGTCACAGACAAAAGTTCCTGAGAACTCCAGATGCCAGAGGAGTCTTCCACAGGCCAAGGACAGACGTATTCCTTAAGGGGAAGGAAAATTGAGTTTGACAGAGTGTCCCATGCTTGTCATATTTCAAGAGAACTGAGAATACACACTTGAATTTTTCCCTATTCCATGGCTCACTTGTGAGTTCTTTGTATTTTTAAGAGTGGCTCTCATTATGCAGACAAAACTGTCCTGGAACTCACTAAGTAGCCCTGGCTGAATTCCAAGTCCTAGTCCTCTAGGAATATTACTACCACACCCTACAAAAGTGTGATTTCTGCCAGTGCCCTTCAAAAACTGAGTTTCCTTTACTACATTTTTATTATTTGAGATGGGATCTTTCCATGAAATCTAGGCTAGCCCTGAGCTCCAGATCCTCCTGCCTCAGCCTCCTGAATGCTGGGCTGACAGGTGGGCATCACTGTAGCTGATAGATTAACTACATTTTTGCACATTGGGTTTATCCTGCCTATCAAAGAGCAAAGTGAGGTAATTTATATATTGTTTTGCAAATAAATAGTAACTGCAAGGGTGCCTGGTGTTGTCTTTTAAACCATATATATGTATAATTTTGTCATGTATCATATTTGGTTAGCAAATGATAACCTGTGGGAGTCAGTTCTCTCCTTCCCATGTGGGTTCCAGGCTAAACTCAATTATTCAGCTTCAGAGAAATCACCTTAACATACCACAGCACCTTGCCAGATCCTAGATCCAAGGATTTCATGAGATGTGTTGACGTGTGTTCCCTTTCCCATCCCTCTTCAGCCGACCCCTCTCTACACTACACCACCAATGTAAGCTATTAGTCAGAATGATGAGAAATTCCAGATAGTTCTACTTTCTCTTTATTTTTTCCCTTGAGACAGGGCTTCTCCCTTTAACAGCCTCAGCTGTCCTGGAACTCACTCTGTAGACCAGGCTGGCCTTGAACTCACAGAGATGCAGCTGCCTCTGCCTCCCAAGTTCTGGGAGTAAAGTGTGCAGTGCCACACCTGTCTGAGCACTCTCTGGAAGCTCTTATGTTGGGGACACTTTGTGGTCCACGTCTGATGATGTCCTAGAGTAATCATCTAAGCAGAAAGTCTGTGGGGACCCCTGTGCCTCTCCTTTTGCCCATTAGAGTACTAAACAATGGATCCCAATAAACTATAAATTTCTCAAACATCTCATGCTGGGAGACAGAAAAATTTGTAGTCTGGTGTAGCCAAAAGAGAAACATGACTCTGGCAATGATTCCACACAGCTCTAACAGCTTCTCAGACCACCTTGCAGGAGAGATTGGAGCCAGGAGATAATGGATGGTTGATAAGCCAGTGATAGATGAGACCACACCTTAGTATTAATTACAAATACTTCTTGTCTTTTTTTTTTTCAACCTAAGCTTCATGGCAGAACCCAGGAGGAGGACTTGAGGGTCACAGAACGTCTTTGCTCCTCTTGCTAATGCATCTTTGTTTAATAAATCTCTTTTCTTTACTTTTCATTTTTTTCTCATCTGTTTAATGGGCTACTGGGAATGAATGGACAACTTCAATTGCCAGGACTCATGCATTGACCCTAATCACACTGGTAATACTAGGCCAATAGCCAGGTAAAAACCCAGCTTTCATTTTTCAAACTGCCCTCATGGCCATAGCTTTTCATCTTCCAATCCACTCTTCAAGTCACTGTTTTAGAGAGATCCTCAGAAACAAAATAAAGCAAACTTCCAGAAATGATCATGCAAACTTCCAGAAATGATCAGACCATCCATCCCCAGGCTCAAAGGTCACATTTGACTATTCGGTGCTAGCAGCAGAAAACCTTGATACATTTCTTACGGGAGTCTGTGTTCAAGCTTCCTCAGACATCTTGACACATGGACTTCTTTCTAGTGCTCACCAAATCTTCAAGCAGGCAAAACTCCTTGAGATACCAGAGCAGATCAATGGACTCTACTTGTACATTCTCACACTCAAGGACCCCCCCCCACCATGGGTTTTATATTTTTTAAGTTCTCATGTTTTGGTTTTACCAAATTCTGCCTTCCCATTTCTGGTCTTGATGCCTCATCCAAAAATTGGCATTCCTTCTGCTCCAGTGGAGATGATAGTTCTGTTTCAGTTTCTGAAATGGCATTGTGTATATGGATGCTTCCATGAGTGTTCTGCTGTATAATCCTTGTCCTCATCACTGTATTCTAGCACCTAGCCAGAAGTCAGGAGCTCTATGCCTGAACTCTTACCATAATTCACTGGGAAGCAAAGAAGGAATCATGTGAATCAGTTTATTCACAAAATTCATATTATAATGTATATGCAACATTAATAAATGAATGAAGTCTTCACCCAGCTAATCAAAATTTGGTATAGGAAACATTTCCTCCAACCACCTTCTACACACAGTGATCTGTTGTTCTTAACTCTTGAATAAAGGAGTCATAGTTTATCTTCCCAGTCTTTCTCATAGAGTTTAACCCCTTCTAGCCCAGTTGCTAGTACTGGACCAGAGAAGGAGGAGGCCAGATATCCAGGTGGGCTTCATGCAGTTCTAGCTGCTCCTGTTCAGTCTGACTACATTCAAATTAATTCAGAGGCCACGTGGAGATGACTCAGTCTGTAAAGTACTTGCCATACAAGCATGAGGAACTGAGTTTGATCCCAGCACCCATGGAATAAGTAGGGCATGGTGTGCTTCTAGAATCCCAGTGCTGGGGAAGTAGAGGCTGCAGGATCCCTGGAGCTTGCTGACCATTCAGTCTAGCTAAATTGACAAACTCCAGTATCAGTGAGAGGATCTCTCAAATACTATAGTAAGATCTGGCATTGACATCAGGCCTCTGTATAGGCATGACCATAAATACATGAACACACACACAGCATGTGATATCTGAATTCATATTCTTTATCTTGGGGGTTCAATAAATAAAAAGCACCCACTTTTCATATTTGAAATGCATTTTAAGATCTGTTCTGGTTTCTCAAAATAAAAAGGGAGAGGGAGAAGGAAAAGGAGGAAGGGAAGGGGAAAGAGAGAGAGAGAGAGAGAGAGAGAGAGAGAGAGAGAGCAAACATTAAGAAAACTATGGGAAATTTCTGTCCAGGGTTTTCAGTGGCCTTGGAGAACCCATTGTAATCTAAAGCTAATACAATGACAGATCTAGAGATCAGAGTCAGCTATCTTGAGAGTATTTGCTTCATAGAGATTGTCATATAACCAGCCTTTCCTTTTCTTTCTTTCCTTTTTTTTCTTTGAAATTTAATTCTTCAGTTTAGGGCACCTGATTCCTCTTCTTCCTGACCCGTCTCCACCTCCATCCTGACTCTGAGTGTGAACATCCTGCTTCTAGATACCATCAGTTCAAAGGACTCATGTCTTCACATAAAATTGATTTGATAATTTAATCCAGGAAGTGACTCTGCTGTGTTTTTTAGATGGAAGTGCTGAGAGAACACATCCTTTCTGGCTATTCATCCCAGGTTTATGTAGCATTGTTTGCTGAAAAGGTGTTGAAATCTCCCTTGAAAAGGAGTCCAGGGAAAAGTCCTCTTTGTGAACAACAGTGATAAGGAAACACGTGCACACACAGGTACCAGAAAAGCAAATCTTTATCTTTCCTTCTTCTCTCCTTCCCTCCTCCAAACTCTTACACAGTAAAAGCATCAGGAAACATTTAAAATTAAAAACATAATGATCTCGGGTGCCTCAGCCCCTGGCTTGTCAGATTGTATCTTATATTTCAGAGCACCAGCTCTGAAATGGTGTCTTCTTGGAAGTTGATAATGACACAAATGATGCTTCAGTTTCAAACTTTTTAAGCCTCTTAAGAAACCCTGTAGGAATGGAGATATGGCTGAGTGGGTAAAGCATCTGCTCCTCAAGTATGGGACCTTGATGTTCTGGTCTCCAGTGCCCAAATGAGGCTGGGCGTGGCTGTGTCCATCCATCATTCCAGTGCTGGGGAGCAGAGACAGGCAGAACCCTGACGTCTTGCTGGTCATTGCATTTCTTAAATATAAGTAGCATGAAAGAAATGTTAATACTACATTAAAACATTGTCACCCAATAGATTTCAGGAAAATCGTTTCTAAAATTATTACTCTGATCTTTTGGTGATAGCATAAACAACTTTCAAAACAGAAGTTTGCCAGGCTATCTATGAAGGAAGGGAACAGGGGGCAACACATAGAAGTTATTGCTTCATCCATCTTTTCCAATTCAGTCCCTGGGGACTTAACAATAGAAACAATATTGATTCATCATATTTGCTGAAACCCACCCAGAAGAAATTCCCTCCCACCCATTATATTTCCAAGAGAAATGCTGGCTTGGAGTATTGCTTCTTCCAAAAATGATCTGGCAGAAAACAATATACTGTCTAGAATCCACAGCATCTCTTCGTTTGTGAAACCAAACAAACAAAAATTCATTTCTGCCCCACTTTTCTCAGGCTCCTTTTTCTGGGTTTATCTCTCAGAAATCAATTTCTCATCGCCTTTCCACTCACTTTCGTGAGAGAGAGCAGAAGAAACGATCAGCAATGTGAAGGCGAAGCACAGAAAGCTCGCTCACGGCATCTTGCGTTTTGTGTGTAAGTCTGAAGGGATTGAATTAATCTCTCCATGGTGCTGACAGGAAATTTTCCACTAATTTAACCACTCTCTCCACTTTTCACCTAGTTTTGTTTTTCTACTTTTCCATAATAGATATTTAATATTCATGAAATGAAGCACATGTAAATTAAAACAAACAAACAAAAGTCTGTGCTGATTTTGTTGGTGGGCAGGATGGCTCAGTAGATAGAGGTGCCTGTATGCAAGCCCAATAGTCTGAGTTCAATCCTCAGATCTCACAAGGCAGCAAGAGAGAACTGATTCTTGATAATTGTCCTCTGACCTCCTGTTGTAGAACTTTTTTTTTGTTTTGTTTTGGGTTTGGGAGATTTGTGTTTGGAGTTTGTAACTTGGTGTGCGCAGCGGCTGTGATTTGGAACTTGGTTTGTGTGTTTGTGGCTTTTGTTTTTTAAAGAAATGAAATTATATGTTTCATTTATATTGTTATGTAAATTTATATTTATATAACAATATAAATTATATTAAAATTATAAATAAATTTATATTGTTTGGCCTATATTTTAAGTATATTATTAGTTAGTTTTTTTAATTTTAATTTAACTTATTTTTATTGATTTGACTGTCACGTGGCTCTCAGCCCGTGGCTGGCCGGTATTTTTATATGTCTGTTTTTTGGGGGGGTCTGATGGAGAGTGACTAACTCTACCCTCCTTCTACCTGGCTGCCTCTGATTCTCTACCCACTTCTATGGTGCCCTGCCGGGGCCCAAACAGTTTTTTTATTTATATCATATAGAAAACATTTTACCACAACCTCCACCATGCATCATGCAAACATGCTTACACATACACACACACATACACATACACCAGACACACACACACACACCAGACACACACACACACATTTTTAAAAATATAATGACTTCAAGATTTTGCCAAATTTTCTTTTTTTCAAAATACATGGCAGTTGTGCTTTCAAGCAATATCACCATGTGTCCCAACAGTATTTTCCTTGTATTGCTCATTTTGTTTGCTTTTCTTTTCTTTTCTTTTTGTTTTTATAAGTCAGAAGCTCATGTAGCCTAGGCCTTGAACTCACCCTATAGCTGATAGCCTTTAACTCCTCATGCCCCTGCCTCTGCCACCCAAGTGTTGTGGTTACACAATGGGGCACAACACCTTTCCCGCTTTGCCATCAAGGAAACAAAAAACAGAGATTCTAACTAATTGGTTTCAGTGTCACAAGAAAAGATGATACAACTTCACCATAACTGAGATGAAAGGCCCTGCTCCTACACCCCTTCTGAGCAGGTGGTAACACAGCTCTGTCAGATCTGCCTGACCAAAATGTATACCTTATCCACATTTCCTCCCTTTTTTATTATCCTAAAAACAATGCCTACCTTGATTACTGTGCTGTCATTTGGAAGAAAAAATACACATTATTTTCCTCTGATGATTAAATGGTCTCTCTCTCTCTCTGACTGATTTATTTCTTTTTTTAAAAAATGAGATATTATCCTACCTTCCTCTTTGGAAAGTACCCATTCTGAACTCAGAATACCCACAAGTATTGCCATGGACATCTCTACAGAAGCTTCTGAAGACATCAAGTGGCCAGAAACTATGAGGTACCACAGAACAGGAAAACACACAAACAGAAATACAAACAGTGACCTAGAGTGAGTGAGGCTGATCGGTACAGAGAGAACAGAGGCTAATCTACTGTCTGTTGGACCTTACTCATCTCATGCATCAGCAAGCCACCGCAGAGGAAACCACAGAGGAGCTTGCAGGTGGCTGAGCTGCTAAGACATGCTTGCTTATGTCTAGCAGCCCCTTCCATCAGGAGGGTGCATGGAGCCTCTACCAGGTGGCCTGTCCACTTTTCTAAGTTATGAGTAAAAGCTTAATATTTTCTTTGTCCCTCTGTCCATACTGGCCAAAGACTAAGAATGCTTTCCTGACACATGAGGCTCTTTGCTCTCTTTTTTCTGAAGCTCCATCTCTTTCTCTGCCTTGTGGCTGCTTGTTACCTTCTTCCCCAGCTCCCTTCAGGCAACTGCAAATATTTACAGAATGCCTGCTCATTTTTTTCTTCTTAAACTCTAAAATTGGCTTTAAGCTTCCAATAAACAAACCAAAACACTTGTTGCACAATGCATAGTCCTGAGAAGCTGAGTTTATTCCTGGAACCCACAGAAAGGTAAAAGGAGGAAGCTCACACTCACAAATGTACATCCTCAAACACATACAAGCTTAGAGAGACAGAAATATACAGGGAGACAGACAGGCAGACACAGACAAGGACACACACACTGGGGAGCAGAGACACACAGGTAGACACAAAGATACAGACAAACACACACATACACACACACACAAACACACACACACACTGGGGAGCAGGAAGATAACACACACATGATAAGAGCTGATTTAAAATACTTTTAGTACTGACTAACATTCTAAGGTTTTGTAGGCAGAACTGAAAATCCTTAATTTCCCTGGGCTGTATCCAGTGACCACTAAGTACTGTCTAAGCCAGAAATGTTTTCACTTTCTTTGAGATTCGAAGCCTTTCCCTACCATGCTCGGTGTCTCCCCTTCCCACACTCCACTTTCTGTTTCTTAAGCTTCTATTTATTTTCATTTAGTTCAGGAGACGACACAGGATCACTCCTCTTTCGTGGGCTTCCAGAACTGATGTCAAGTTTAATTGAAAGGCTGAGGGAATGCAACTGATGGCAGAAAATATGAATCGGTCCAGCTGCCAAGGAGCAGATTATAAAGCGAGCCATGTGCTTTGAAAGCCATCCCAGGTTTCAATTTCGGAAAGCTGGATTTAGGAATAACTAAAATCAATGCCTGGGCTCAAGTAGAGAGAAGGAAGTCTTACCTGCTCTGCTCTATGCTATTAACTTTCCTACCAACTCCAGCCTCAATTTCAAGCAGAATTAGTTAGAGAATGGGGCATTCAGGAGACTGAGGAATTGTCAAAGCTGGCAGAACCAACTCATTGAGTCACACCTCAGAGGCCATGTTGGGTTGCAGATAGATAAGCAAGTCTGTTTTACACTGTAGCCCATCAGGGCACTGAGTCCTAAGATTTGGGGGATTTTATTATTGTAGATTTCTTGACCTAGAGCCAAAATAAGTAAGTGCACTGAATGTCCAACTTTGCATTTAAGGCATTTTGGTGTCTGCGCTGTGTTAAAGGAAAACAGTCCCCACCCCCACCCCTGTTGCTATGTATATTGGCAAATATCCTATCCAAAGAATTGTGCTCCAAGAACTCTGGAAACACCTGCCAGTAGAAAGCTTGGGAGCCTTGTTTAAACAAGTGTGCCTGCCAACTTTCCAGGGCTGTTGGTTTTGTAGGAGTGAATGACTTGGATTATTTTAATATTTGTGTAGTAGATAATAGAACCAGGACCATGTAGATGAGGCTAGGCACCAAATGGCCTAGAATTGTGTTGCTCTATTATACTTATTAATAGCGTTGACTCCTGCATCTAGTATAAAGAAAAAAATCCCAAACACAAAAAGCACAAAGCAGTGCTAATCTCACTGAGTCCTCCATGTGACTGGACTGTGGAGAAGTCTTGGTTTTGAATTCATGACCCTTGGTAGAACAGGGTGTCTTAGTTTCTTTTCCAGTTGCTGTGGTAAAGCTCTCTGAGAAAAGCAGCTTAAGGGAAAAATCAGTTGGTTTCAACTCAGTTCAGGGCTGGAGTCCATCACTGTGGGAAGAAGATCAAGGGGTAGGAGCTTAATGTGGCTGAGCACATCTTATATGCACTCAGGAAGCAGAGGGCAATGCTTACATTTCATACAGTCTAGGATTGCCTTGCCTAGAAGATGGTCTTGCCCACAATCACAATGAATCATCCTATCTCAGTGAGTGTAATCAAACTAATCTCCACAGGCATGTCCAGAGACTCGTCTTCTAATTGACTCCAGGTTCTATCAAGTTGACAATTAATACTATCCATCATGTATGGTTTCTAAGAAACACTAAAGTCCAAAACCTGAGGCTCTGTCACATTATAGGTGTTAAAAGGAAAGAAGTCTTTAGGCCAGTAGTTCTTCACTTGTGGGTCTCAACCCTATTGGGGATCAAATAACGCTTTCACAGTGGTTGCCTTTGACCTTTGAGAAGCACAGATATTTACATTATGATTCACAACAGTATCAAAATTACAGTTACGAAGTAGCAATAAAAAACAGTTTTATGGTTGGAGTCACCACAACATGAAAAACTGTATTGAAGGGTTGCAGCATTAGGAGGTTAAGAATCACTGCATGAGGCTGTCAGAACCATGTAGATTACACTTAAAGTATGTTATATAACAGAGAATCGGTTATTAGCACATTTTCCAGTTTAATCCCAAGTCTGAGTGCTGATCAGACACTAATCTACAAACTAGCTTCTTGAGGAATATATGTTTACACAATGTGAGATGTGCACTGTGACTGGTTTAATAGAGAGCTAAGCAGCTACTATCTAGGCAGGAAAGAAGCGTGGGATTTGCAGAAAGAGAGAAGAGGAATCTATGCCAGCTAGATGCTGAGGAGACATAGAAACGTTAAACATACAGAATGAAGGAAAGATAAAATGCCACAGAGTGAAACAGAGATTAACAGAAGCAAATTAATTTAAGTTTTAAGAGCTAGTGGGACAGGCCTAAACTTAGGCCAAGCTTTCACAATTAAAAGTCTCCGTGTCTTTATTTGTGAGCTGGAGGCCCAAAGAAAAATCCATCCACATATGGCATCAAATGTGTCCAGTAGCTCTTGTCTCATAGCCCCTGAACAGAGGAATTATTGATGATTGTCCCATCGGCAAGATGCTCCTTTGGAGTAGTAAATAAAGACTTTGGATATATAAGCTACCATGGTCAGCATGAAAAATGCATGCTTCCGGCACAGACAATGGGACTTGGTAGCTTTTGTTTGTCTCTCAGTAATTAATGTGCAGCTATTTGCAGAACTGGGTTAAAGGTAGTGGAAGGTGGAAGGCTGCCTCCCTGCTTGCTGAGCATAAGGTGTTCACACTGAGCTTGCTGGGGATCAGTGTTTGAGTATGGTATGATGAATTTCCCTAGACAGGACCCATGACATTGTTCTAAAAGTGTCTAAACCTGGGATATTGCCTGCTTAGGGGCTCAGGAGGAATCCTGTGGGGGATCTGCTTATCAGTTTGTTCTTCTGGCATGCTGTTCGAGAGTCCACCATTCTGGGCTATGCCTTTGCATTGAGGTGCCTCCAACAAGTCACTCTGTTTCTTACTCTTCATTTCTCAGTTTTCCCATCTATAAAATTAGAGTCAGGACTCAGGTGAGGGCTCATAGGGTAAGTGTTCATGAAACAAATAAGAAGATATAAGTTTAATCGCCACAACCTATGTAAAAAGCACAGTGTCAATGCTTGTAATGGCAATTCTGAAGTAGGACCAGGTGAATCTGTGGCTCACTGGCCAATCAGTCTAGCTTCTGGCCTAATTATTGAGACTTTGTATAATAAAACAGTGGGAATGGACCCTGAGGAGCATGCACAGAATAGATTTTTCTACACTAATCTGGTGTGTGAACTCTGCACTCACAGAATTTGTTTACCCCTGTGGGAGGAATGTCTCCACCTGCCCCAGGAATGCAGTGGACAAGATGTTTCCTCTCCTTTCCTTAGTAATGCAGCTTATTACGTTTGAGAGCCTTATGTAAACAACTCCCATTCATCCACTTTGGTCTCCTGAACACATCTGGTGATCGTGATGTGAAATACTCTGTATGTTTCTCATGGTTTCTCTGTCCCTATTTTGAACTCCTTATGTTGAGCTATCCAAATAAAAGCTCCATAAAAAGCCAGGAAAGGGCTCTTATGTAGCATTACCTTGAGTACCCTGGTTCTTTTGAATCTCATTTGACTTCAGCTTCTTGGCACTAGTCACTGGCAGGTACACACACACACACACACACACACACACACAGAGAGAGAGAGAGAGAGAGAGAGAGAGAGAGAGAGAGAGAATCTGATGCAGTACAACTGCAGTGGGAAGTCTAGGAAATTCCAGGAAATCCAACCATAGGTGACTTTGAAGCTCTGTGGAGATGGAATGTTCTAGAATTCCAGAACTAGCCACGGCTCTATTTTAACAACATATACAAATATCAGTAGGATGAACACTGTTCTACTAAGTCAGACTGCCTATGTCAGCTGAAATAAATTGCTGTTGGTATCACATCTGACAACTGTTAGCAGGGGAACATAGCCACCAGTTAATGCAGAGACACACAGGAAAAGCAATGGGGGAGATAGTCTTATCGAGATCAATGCTATCATCTCAATTCTTTTCCTCAAGAATATCAAACAACAGTCCTTGTTCTGATTTTAGCCTTGCTTCCTGAAGATTAGGGTTGGTGAGTAATTACCCCGATCATGAACACAGGTGTCAGTCATTTGATAAATCATTCAAGGTTATATCAAAGAAATACTATCGGTGAGATAGTATTTCTACCTTTTTATGTATGTCTGCCTTTCTACCTTTTTAATTGCTATGACAAAACACCATGACCAAGGCAATGTATAGAAGAATTTATTAGGGCCTTACAGTTTCAGAAGGTGAGTCTATGGGCATCATGATGGGAAGCATGGTAGACAGCAGGCAGGCGTGATGTTGGAGCAGAAGCTGAGAGCTTACATCTTTATCTGTAAGTAAGAGGCAGAAAGAGTTCACTTGGAATGATGTGGGCATTTTGAAACCTCAAAGTTCACTCCTAGTGACAGATCTACTCTAAAGCCATACTTCCTAGTCCTTCCCAAACAGTTCCACCAGCTAGAGACCAAGTACCCAATTACAGGAGACCCCACCTATATTCTTATTTAACATAATTATGTTATGAGATCCATTCTCATTCAAACCACCACACTATCTCTATCATCTATTACTTGTTTTCTATCTGTATCACCTGTCATGTTTATTTAACTCCATCATCTATTACCTATCCATTAATCTTATATTTTATTTTGCATTTATAACCTATACCATCTTTTTCATTTTCTTATGTGGGATTATGTGTTTGTACATTAAAATATTTATCACTCCTATTGGTTTAATAAAATGCTGGTTGTTCAAGTAGCTAGACAGGAAGTAGAGGCAGGGTAACCAGACTAGGAAATTCTGGGAAGAGGAAAAACAGAACGAGATGCCAGTAGATTCAGAGGAAATGATATGAGAATGCTGCACTGAGCAAAAAGGTACCAAGCCACATGGCTAAATATAAATAATAAATATGGGTTAACTTAAAGTATAGGAGTTAGATAGTAATATGCCTGAGCCATAGCTATGCCAACCAGCTTATAATTAGTATAACCCTTTGTGTGTTTATTTGGGACTGAACAGCTGCGGGACTGGCTGAGTGGGACACAGAAAATTCATACCACAATCTACATCATCTATTATATATCAATTCATCTTCTGTGTATTTCATCCAAATCTGTTATTTATATCGTTTATGTATATAATATGGTATCTATTTCATCTGTCTTTTATTGATCTCAACTGTCATATTTTTCTATCTATATCATCTATCATTTGTTTATATCATCTATCATCTATTTTTTCAATTGATAATATTGATCAATAATCTGTTTATCCATCTATCTATATCTATAGCTCCATCTATCTGTATTCATAAGACCTGGCTTATGTACTGGGGAGGCTGGCTTGACAAGCCTGCCATGTGCACTATATAGGAACTGTTGCTGGAGTCCACAGGAAGAATGTTCTCCTTGTCAAGGAAATGCTATTTCTATTTTTAGCTGTTTCTATTGGCTAACCCAGGTCTAACTGAATTGGAAAAAATATCTCATTTGCTTTAAATGGATAGATTGTACTAATTGGAGCTTAAAAGCTCCTTTACAGTAGCTCTTAGAACTTGCTTTGATGGCTTTACTGGACATGAGAGCTGCCATGATTGCCTCTAGAGTCAAATAAGAGATGTGCCTCTGGGTGCTTCCAATCAGGCATTCCTAGGAGGGATAAACTGAGAGGAAAGCCTTCTCCAGAGTGGGTGGTCGCATTTCTTGGTGGCCCAGATATGAAGATGTGTGAAGACAAAGCAGAGCAGCCAACCTGTCTTTATCTTTAGTACCAACATCTATCCTGCTATTGCTGTCAACTTCTGCTGAGATTTGAGCCAAGATTCTTCACCCTTCCAGTGTGAACTAAAGCCTAGAAGTTGTCCAGGAGTCTTCCAGCCTTTGACACCAAATTGAGATTCCCAAGACATCCAAACTTCCTGTCCAGGTAGCTACCAGGCTCTCAACTTCTTGAACATTCAGACAGCTATTGTTGGACCACCAGCCCTTATTGTGTAAACCAGCTGAATAAAATCCTTTGTAACACCCATTCTTGTCATTCTATTCAACTGGAAAACTTTAGCATGTAACAAAATGCCTTGCTAAACTGACAAAGACTGATTTGGCATTTGAAGTTTTGCATTCATTTACACTACATTTGTTACCTGTAATCTTAAAGTTTTTATGTATGAATTTCTGCAAGAGTTTATTGCACCACATGTTACAATAACTTACAGAGGCTAGAAAAGACCATCAGATCCCCTGTAATTGGAGGTATAGGTGATTGTGATCCGCCATATGGATGCTAGGCATTATGGATGGTAGGCATTGAACACAGATCCTCTGTAAGGTCAGTAAGCTCTGAACCATCTCTCCAGACCTCACCTATAGTATTATTTAACATTGTTATTATTATTAAAAACAAGATTATCTTGTACTCATGGTAACCATCCTGCCTTAGGCTCCTAAGTACTGAGACTGCAGGCGTGAGTCAAGGCTCTCTAGAGGAATTTTTAAATTAAACCAACTCACTTTTCTAATTTTTCTGTCTTCCTAAGTAATAATAGCCATGAAATTACTGGTTTGATATGCAAAGTGTTATGTGTGCTATAAAAATGAAATTAATTATAGCTACTAGGCTTGCTTGTCTACACTGCTATAAGTCATTTCTGTACATCCTCAGAAACACTAGACTATCTCATCAAATAACTGCCAGAGAGCTGGGTTGAAGAATTTTCTACAAATTCTATAAAGAAAGAAGCAATTTTGGTGAGCACAGAGAAAGACTTGAGATGGGGAAATGTACCCAGGCTTGAAAAAAGACAGAAGATATTTTCCATTGGAGGCAGCCTCAGGAATACTTTGAGCTTGCTTAGGAGATATCTGTGCTGACGAGGGGGAAATGAAGGAATGTGAAGAGCTTTCTGACAGGTCCAAATATTTTGAGGCATGGCTCCTGCTGCTCACCTCCAGAAAGGCTCGACTGTAAAGAACTTAAAATAATTGAGTTCATCAAGCCAAAACCTGGAAAATGAAGCAGAGTGATCTCTGCCCTCTACACTCCTAGTCTGTCAGTGCAGTGAAACAGCAGATGATGGCCCGGGACTGCTATGGAGTGCTTTGAGAGAGGCTACGAGCTGAGGGTTAGGCATGTAGAAGAAGCAGCCTGGGGAGATGCCAAATGAGAATCAGGAAGGAGGATTCAGCCTGGTGAAGAGGGTGTGGGTATGGCAGGATGTGGAAATGGGGAGCCTTCTGCATGTTGTGTAAACAAGAGCTAAATCATGGCTTGCACTTGTACTGTGTGTATGTGTTTAGGGTACAGAACTAAGAGAGGACACAACAATATATAAGTGCTTCATTTTTACATGGGATTGCTGTTAATCAGCCTTGTTTATATAATTTTTAATTCAACACTCAATGCAAATCTACAGACCCACAGAGGCACAACCAGAGACCAGGTGGTAAATTAGCCCAAACTCACCCCTCACTCCCAACGTCATTTTTTATTTTTGAGACCGGAACCTGGTATTTAGCCCAGGGTAACATTGAACTTTTATCATCATTCTGCCATTGCTTCCCAAGTGCCGGGTTAAAGTAGTGGCATTAGCCACTGGGGCTGGCTCATCACTAGAGATGCCTCATTTCTTTCTATTGTTTTTAAAAGCTTATAAATAATTAAGTCATATTTAACAAAAATTTCAAACATAATTTGTGTTGCTTTCTCCCTCCATCTTCATCCCCATCTCCCCTGTAGCATGTGACCATGTATGCCGACCCTCACCACCCCTTTATCAATACTTTGGTCCCTCTCTTGGTCTTCCCCAGTTTTGTAGCCTTAGTCCCACACTGCATACCTAGTCCTTGTGTTTAGAAGTTCTGAGCTGACAATGAGCAGACCAAACACATGCTTGTACCAATGAGGTAGAAAGACAATGGTTTTAATTTGAAATACTGTGTAAGTATTTTTGAGCCCCAATGTAGTTATTTAAAAAATGAACAAAACAAAAAACGGGCATATGTGATGGCACACATTTTAAGCCTTACACTAGGAGAAGCAGAGACAAGAAGATCTCTGTAAGTTCCCAGATAGTCTGGTCTATAGGGTGAGTTTCAGGGAAGGCAGGGTTACAGAGTGAAATCTTCTTTCAAAATAAATAATAAGCAAAAATTTAAAAAGCAAGTATGAAACAAGAAAAGTCTAAATTTTCTTATACTTGTTTGATGTGTTGCTATTGTTTTTACTTTTAAAAGTTTAGTATAACTAGAGGTGAAGGGCACGGCACAGTGGGGCAGCATTCTGGTCCATTCTGGGTACCTGAGGCTGTGTGGTCACATGAAGTCTTTTGAAGAGCAGCCGAGAGAAAGTAAAAAGCTGGTGGCTGAGGCTGTGTAACTAACTCTGGGGCAAGAATAAAGTGGCTTTCTGTCCAGATACACTGGCCGCTAGAATGCATAGAACAGTATCCTCATATTACAAAGTGTTAATGTTATCTGAAGAAGAATGTGCTCAGTTCTCCAAAGTTCCGACAGGAAGCAAGTGACACATTGCACATTGCAATAAAATACTTCAGGACAATTCTCTGCGAGGATGATGAAGGAAAACGAAAATGAATCACTTTTGTTTGATGGAAGCCAGAGCACATGGCAGGACCATCAGAGTCAGAAAGTCCTAGAAACCAATGGGAATGAGCAAGATGTGGAAGAGGAGGCAGAACCCACTAGACACACTCCTGTGTAGTTTTGTTAGAGAAGGGAACTGTGACCTCGGAGTAGAGGAGATCCCAATCTGTGTTAATTCTATGCAGAAGGATTGAAGGGCTTCCTTATCTGTCTCCTAGACACACACACACACACACACATACACACACACACACACACACACACACACACACACACACACAGACTTTTTAAATACTATATTCTGATTATGGCTTCCCCTCCCAACTCTTCCCAGTTCCTCCCTTTTTTCCCCTCCCTCCCATCCTTTGCTTTTTACTCATGCTCTGGTATAGTTTTGGGCTAGCCTTGGACTCCATTTGTAACCAAGAATGACCCTCTTCCCTTCACACCCCCTAGTTCTGGGGTTGCAAGCATGTGGCCCCATGCTTCAGTTATGTAGTGTCAGGATTGATCCACAGGCTCCTAAATAGTAAATAAGCAGTCTAGCAATGGAGCTGCATTTCTTGGCTTCACCCAATTTATATGCACTCCATCTCTGACTATTGAGTAAGCTCAGTACAGGCTTCACAGTCTGTGAATTCTGTCCTTAACTGAAAACCTCTTTACTGAAAATTCCTTGCTCTACTCAGTAAAAATTTAGTTTCAACACCACAAAAATGTTTCTTTGGAAGGGAAGCATACTCCAAGGATGCTCATATTTTCACTTCTATTATCAGTAAATGTGCATTTTTTCTAGTCTTATGTTTTCCACAGACAGAAAACAGATAGAGAAACAGACAGACAGACAGACAGATACACACACACACACACACAAGAGAGGGGAGGGGGAGAAGGGGAGAGAAAGGGAGGGAGGGAAGAAGGGAAGAAGGAAAGAAGGAAAGAGGTTCAGGTTCAAGTGGATAATGGGAAAAGAGAGGATAATAGGGATTGAAAATGACCCAGACTCATTGAATATAAGTGGGAAACTGTCAAAGAATGGAAAAGTTCTCTTGGTCATGGAGAATACAGAGATCAACCTGTGACCACCACATTGTAAATACTCAAGATTTTAAAAAGCTTACTAAAAGTGTGTGATGTTGGAATCTTTTTCAAAAGAGCAGATGAATGAAATGTGCATCCACCTGACATGACATAACCATCCACAAACATGTCCAGAACCATCACTCAGATTCAGATTCAGAGCCTCAATGGTTTAGGAAATGGAAGGACAAGAAAACAACATTCTTGGGTACAAACTGCAGACAGTGATGTACAGAAGCAGAGAGGATTTATGTGACAAATAGCATAAGAATGAGCCTCTAGATGATACTGTAGGTGCATCATTAGTGAGGCAGGATCTTCCCCAGGAGAGGAATAGAGAGGAGGCATGGGTAGCTTTTAGACAGACAGGGATTAAGCATGCTGGATTATGATGAATCAGAAATGAGAGGCAAATAGCCAGATAGCCTGGCATTTGGAGAGGTGGAGGAGGACCTTGGTCTTGAGTCCTTCAGCATCCAGAGCAAATGATAGTGCACTGATGGGAAACTGAAATTCATATCCTTTGCTGGTTTAGCCTTTTCTGCAAAGTACTTGGTGGTTGGGTCTCTGGATACTGGCTTTCCTAGAATTTGGATAGAAAGGCTTCCATTTAGCTTTGATACAGTGGTAGGGGAATGAAGAACATCATTCATGCCCAAACTGGTAGATATCTCTTCTCAGTCAGTCAAGTGCTTGTCTAGTAAGGATAAGAACCTAATTCATTCACTCAAACCCAAGTTAACAGCAACCAGTAACACTCCATTAGGTGTGACTGTGTGTGCTTGTAATCCCTCTACAGGTTAGGTGGAGACAAATGGATGCCTAGGGTTTGCTGAACAACAAGCCTAGACTACTGTGCCAGGTCCAGAAAGGACAGTGAGAGACCATGCCTCACAAAACCAAGCCAAACCAAAACATGATGGAAGGAAGGAGGGCAGGAGAGAGGAAAGGAAGGAGGGAGGGCAGGAAGTGGAGTGATGGCTTAGGGTTTAAGGCATGGACTCCTTTCACAGAGAAGCTGTGTTTGGTGCCCAGCAACTACATGTTGACTTACAATTATTCACAACTCCAGTCCCAGGAAATCTAATGTCCTCTTCTGACCAGACATGCATGTAGTACACTTACATATGTGCAGGCAAAATATTCATGCAGGTAAAAATAAAATAAATGAATCTAGAAAAAAAAAGAAAACCCAAATAGATATCTCTAGAATAAAACCAAAATTCAGTCTGTATCTTACATGCCCATGTATGTGCACACTGGCTCACATGCAAGTATGCACATATACAATTATGTGTGCATACCTATGCATACCTTCACAGATACACACTCACTCACACACAGACCAACACGGGCACACATGCACTTGCAACCCCTACACATACTAATACATGTAGTCTTCATTTCATTGCAAGTTCTTCCCCAAAAGGAAATAAACAATATGTTCTCTAACCCCTGGATATTTAAAACAGAATTATAGTATTTCATTAGATAATAATAAGCATTCAAACAATAAGACCAACAACATCAACCCTCAGGATTCTTTATTTCTTTTTCTCCCAAAGCACCAATCCTCCACCTTCTGGCTGTTGTTTATATGGAAGGCCATGACTTCAGAATGATGGCTTTCATCTTTTGAGTCCATGATACAGACCAGGTTTATTCTTATCACTATCTAGTAGGGACTTTCTTTGGTTATACAGGCTCAGGAAATGAATGATTTGCTAAAACTATTACAGTCATGAGCTGTGAAAGTGGGATTTAAACCCTATAATATCCCTGTTGCCTACATTTCCATGTTACCAGTGTGCAGAAAGGACCACTCAAGGTCCTCTCTTGAATCTACTAGGTCATGAGGAGCTGGCCCTAGGGTCTATGTGGTAGCTCCAAGGTCACCAGCCTTAGTTATAAATGGTGTACTAGAGATTCTCCCTATTGGAAAGACCCTTGTGAAAGGCACAGTCATGGCTCCCATAGAGTGTGGCTATTTTAATTTTTAAAGGGAGTCTCTTGTAGCTAAGTCTGGCCATGAACTCACTATGTAGTCAAGGACGATCTTGAACTTCTGATCTTCCCGCTGCCATCTTCCCAGTGCTAGAATTATAGGTGTGTTCTCAGTTTTATGCAGTAGAGGATGATGGAATATAGGGCTTCATAGATACTAGCCCAACATCATGATATACACCCCTGGCTCACAGTGTGTTAAAGTTGATGGCTCTAGCTCTTTGTTCAGTGTAACTACTTGGCAATGCTTTGGCATGTGGCTCTTGGTTAGAATGGTAAGTATAGCTGTAGTGGGATTGTTCTGTTCCATTGTAAATAATTGTCCCACCTACTAGTTTAATATAAAAGCTGATTGGCCAGAGGGAGTGGGGTGGGGCTACCAAACTAAGAAAACTCTGGGAACATTTCAGAGCAGAGCAGAGACACCACAGAGATGCCACAGACAGATGCAGAGAAAAGAAGTTGAAATGCTACTCTGAGAAAAGGTACTGAGCCACATGACTGAACAAGATAAGAATCAGTGTTGAGTTAAGATGAAGGAGTTAGCAAGTTATATGTCTGGGCCCTAGGTCAATCAGCATAAAATTAATGTAAGCATTTGTATGATTCTGTAGGACTACAGAACCCTGGGTCTGTGGATCAGAACCTCAGGCCTAGGTCAGAAAGTCCTAGCCAGAAACCTAATACAACAAATGGCATACCAACGTGGTGAAATGCATGCACATAAAGTCATACAAAGGTTAAAAACAGTCTAGAACACAGAAACAAAGCCAAAAGCAGCTTCTGAGTGTATCTCTCAAGTGGGCCATAGTAAAGAGACTGAGTGGTATATGAGATTAAATGGTACATTTGCTGTATGCAATTTCAACTTCAACAAGGCCAGTTCCTGAGCTTCAGAGACACCACAGAGATGCCACAGACTCAGAGAAAAGAATTTGAAATGCTGCTCTGTGTAAGAAAGGAACTGTATATGGTGGATCAAAAGGAAACAGAGTCAAAGACTTATTCTTAGAAGGAGCAGCATTTTCTTGGGAGGGATTTGTTTGCTGGAGGCAAGCAGAGGCTCAGCTTTTTAAGGAGAGATTTTCTAACTCAGCCTTAGAGGCAAAACACTTCTGAGTCTTTTAAGAGGCCATGCTGCCAAATACTTAAATGGAGTTCATGAGCAGCAGATGGCAGTGCTTTACTGGGTGATTATATGGACCCTAAAAGTCCCCAGAGTGGTAATTGTGAGTCCTATCAGTACCTTGGCTAAAATGCTAAATTCTATAAAGCTGGACTGAGAGCTGGGTGGATCTCAATCTTTAATCTTTGGCTATACCTTGGCAGTTTAAGGGTGTGGTCAGAAACAGAAGGAAACAGAGGAAGCTGGGTGTAGTCAGCCATCCTAACCAAGCAAAGGCATGGTCAGAAATAGAAAAAAAAAAAAAAAAAAAGAAAGAAATAAGAGATTACAGTAAAGACAGATTTTTAAAAAAAAGTACATGGTTTAGAGTGTGTTTAAAAAATATACATAGTCTTGAGAGAGAAAAGGAAAAGGAAAAAGGATGAAGTCCTTAAAAAAGAAATAGAGCAAAAAAATAGTAATAAGCCACATAAAGATGGAAAATAAAAAGAGTGTCTGGATACTGCATATTATTGTCTTGTCTTTAAGGTTTTTTGACTAAAAATGAAGCAGTTAAAATTTCTAAAAGACATTTGATTATAAATGCTGCTGAATTAATCTAACCTATATATTTTGTAAATGAGTTGACTTTAAAATTGAAATCAAAAGATATGCTACTTTGGAAAAGAGGCTTTTTTTTATTTTTACAGAAAAAGAGAGGCTTTGAATTTATTCCTGGTTAAAGAGAATAAAGTTTAATTGAGGCAGATGCCCTGAAAAGCTGGATGACCCAGAAGATCTAGCATTTCAGAGCACCTCTGTTGCAGTTTCCTCTGAGCTCTGCATCCAAAACAATTTTAAGGAAACTGGCTGAGACAACTCAGTGTTATAGACTACTCCACTAAAGAATTGTCCATAATCCTAAATATTTCTTTGGATCCCCAAGGAATTGTCAGCACCTCATTCAACAGGAAGCAGTCTAGAGAACTATGTCCACATTCCTAAAAATGGATAATGGATGTTTGTGTTTGTTTACAGTACTGGTTATAAGTTATTATAGATGATGGGGAAAATGGTATTAGATTTGGATCTTTTTTCTTTAAAAAGGGAGAAAATATAGTGAGATTGTGTTCTATTCCATTGTAAATAATTGTCCCACCTACTGGCTTAATAAAAAAGCTGATTGATCAGAGACAGACAGAAAGTGTGAGTGAGGCTTCCAGACTAAGAAAACTCTGGGACCATTTCATTGCAGAGCAGAGACACCACAGAGATGCCACAGACTCAGAGAAAAGAATTTGAAATGCTGCTCTGCTCTGAGAAAAGGTACTGAGCCACATGGCTGAACAAGATAAGAATTAGGGTTGAATTAAGATAAAGGAGTTAGCAAGCTATATGCCTAAACTTTAGATCAATCAGTGTACAAATAATATAAATGTCTGTGTGATTCTGTGCAACTGCTGGACTGCCAGACTGCTAGTTAAACCTCTGGTCTATGCCTGAAAGTCTGGGCCAGAAATGTAATACAACAGATAGCCACTTGGCATCATTTCTTCTGTTTTGCCTGGGAATGTTGTTGGTCAGGGGTTCATATTTGAATACTTCACAAAGGTCATCATTTGGAAATGATGTGAGTCATGTGGAGAAAGAACGGGAAGACTTCTAGATGTCTCAAGACCTTCCTGGAAAGAGCATATTCTTCAGAATTTGCAGCTGATATGGCTAGAGGGAGAAAGAAATTCACAAATACCAAAGACCTGAAGCCTTGTCCAGGCCTCTGAGTGTATTACTTTCCCCAGCAGCCCTGTGTACAAAGCTTACAGCTCAAACCTGAATCTTCTCCATAGGGGTGTTTTGGTAACTTGGTCATCTTGACCCAGAAGTGTCTGGCTTATATCTCCACTCCCTGACTGGTTGCTTGGGTCAACGTGACACAAATCCAGACATATTTGGGAAGATGGAATTTTACTTGAGGAATTGTCTTTATCAAGTTGGCCTCCAGGCAAGCCTGTGGGGGAATTTTCTTTATTAATGATTAATTTGAGAGTAGCCAGCTCACTGTGGGTGGAGCCACTCGGGAAGATGTTTCTAGAAGGTATAGGAGAGAAGGATAGTGAGCCATGAGGAACAAGTCAGTAAACAGCAAGCCTCCATGATATTTGTTGAGTTCCTGCTCTTCCCTCTTTTCCTGATGGATTTTATTTGTAAGACAAAAGGGATACTGTACTCCTTTAAGTCATTTTTAGTCATTGTGTTTATCAGAGCACTAGGAACTTAACTAGTACACTCCCTCTCTCCCTACCAGGAACATCCTAAGTCATGACTGACCAGTGTAGGGTTTGGAATAAAAAAGCTTTGCTTCTTCACCCTACTGTAGGCTAGACTTGGGGGTACAGCTGGCTTTCTAAAGCATTGTCTTTTACATCCTAGGCACATCTGCCACAGTGGCCTGGGCTATCCTTTATTAACTAGCAGTCAGACCAATTCTCAGATAAACCTACAGGTAATTCCTTAATTTCAGCTTCTCTTTCAGGTGGCCCTAAGGTATATGGAAATAATAAAGCTAACAAAGACAATATGTGTATAAAGATCCCCATCTCAGGCTCCCTATTGAAGGATTCCAACCTAAAGGAGTTATTTTTTTCCTTCTATCATGTGAGTCTCAAGGTCCTTAAGACTAACAGTATCTTTACTTGCTGAGCCCCCAACACTGCCCTAAGCACTCAGGAAACAGAAAAGGCACACTCTCTCTTCCCTCTAGTTCAGGTGATTCAGTACAGAAGACCAAGAAGTCAATGGCTATGCCTTAGCCTAAGGCCTTTGAGCTGAGATCAAGGGAGAGAGATCACCAAGGCACCTCAGAAACTGAGTCTTTCAGACAACAGTGGTAGTGGTATTATGGAAGCAGGAAAAGCTCCCTAGAAATTGACAATGAAGCTAGGATTTAAAGATAATTGGGGGAGGGCAGGAGGAAGGGCAATAAGGGGGAGAGAAGGGTAAAGAGAAAAGGAGACAGAAAAGTGGTGACTTGTGCACCAGGAATAATGTCTAAGGAAGACTGGACCTCACCAGAGAGTAATTGGAGATTTCTCCCAAAGCCAAAGGAATTTGAGAGTGCTGAGTGCTGAGGCAGGAAGACAAAGGCAAAGATCATTCTCAAATTCAAACTTGGAAACTTGGGTTTTACCCTCAGAGCACTAGACAGCCATTAGTAAGTTCTTACCCTAAACAGTGCACACATTTTAGAAAGACTCATTTTGCTTCTTCGTGGAGAGAAGATTGGAGGTAGAAAAGTAAGTTATGAGGTTCTTAGGGAAACCGTGGAGGAGTTAGAGAGAGAAAGGGAATTTGGGGATGTGGGCATAGTTTTCTAGACTACTTTCTGTTGATTGGTGTCAATGGTAATCTTTGGGGGACCTGAGAAAATTCAGGATTATGGTCAAGTTCTGACTGGAGAATTTTGTGAGGCTGGATTATCTCAGCCAGCAGTCTAGAAGCTATTCTGAATTCTGAAACACCTCGGCCATTATTTTTATTAATGTCTGGTTCTTTTGCTCTGAAAACACATATACTTTTAAAGGTAACATATATGTCTGCATTAATGCAAGTATAGACTGTTTACTGTACATATAGTTTTTTTTTGCTTTATGTTTGAGCAGGTAAAATACGTCATTTGTTTTGTAGTTCTTCTAGGTTTATTTCTTTATGTTTATAGCCAGGATTTCCAGGGAGTTTTGCTGAATCAAACCTGATTTTCTTTAACCCAGAATGGATCCACAACCTCTCATTTTCTGTGGAATTAAAAGCAAAACCTCTCCCCTAAAGCAATACATCTTTTGACTTGAATTTTAAAATCAAGATATTTTTAAATATATAGATTATATTAATCCAGCAATATTTATAATTAAATATTTATAATCAAGTTGCTTAAAAGCTGTTGTTCCTTCCTCAGCAGTCAAACAATTCAAATAAAACACAATAATGTATAGTATCCAGACTCTGTGTATTTTCCACCTTTACATTGCTTTTTTTGTATTACTTTACTTCCATTTTAAGTACTTTATTATTTTAAAACTATATGTTTTTTATGATTATCTGTACCTTCTCTTTACTCTCCTAAGCCTATGTATATTTTTAAGCACACTGTAGACCATTTATAAAGTTTTGTTTTATTTGTCTGAATCTGTCTTTACTACATATGTCTATCTTTTCCTTACCATATTAGTCTTTAAACTGCTAAGTGGTATGACTAGGAGTAAAGTAGCAACTTTTGCAGCTGGCTCAGCCCCATTCCCTGGTTCCTTGAGATGTCAGTCTTAAGCAAAGGTATATTTACCACTAGATTTAGGAGCCATGTTTACTGCCCAACTCTGAGAAGTTTTTGAGTACACGCTGTCACCAAGTAGTGTATCACCCACTGCTTATAAACTCTATTTAAGTGCTTGGAAGTAGGGCCTCTTCAAAGAGTTGCATGGCTTTTGCTACTAAAGCTGAGTTAGGAAGCCATCTCTTTGCTACCAGCAAATAGAGTCTACTGGAAAAAAAGACATTTACCAAGAAGCTGTGTGTGACTATTCTTGTGTGTCTAGAATCCTTTTTTAAGCTTTGTTAGGTTTTATGTAAAAATTTAAGCCCCATGCTGGGTACCATATGTAAATGAACGTTTCTCACCCACCTGCTAATTCCCAAATAACCACTTAGAGGCTTAATATTATTTATACATGCTCAGCTGGTAACTCAGGCTTATTACTAGCTAATTCTTACATTTAAGTTAGCTCATTTTTATTTATGCTTTGCCACATGGCTCATGGCTTGTAGCCTTATTTTCTACATGTCCCGCTTGCTCGGTGGCTAGCTGGTATCTCCTTCTCTCCATCTGTCTCTTTTCTAGTATCCTTAGTTTGTTTGTCCGACCAAACTATATCCTGCTTTGCTATAGGCTAATCAGCTTCCTTATAAACCAGTAAAAGTAATATATACTTAGAGTGTACAGAAGACTTATTCCACAGCAGAGAGGGGGAGAGCAAGCTATGTCTAGACCAGACTGGGGGTGGCATAGAGATCAAGGGTTTGGGACTTGGGGGGTCTTTATAAGATCTCCCTAAGAACCTTGGCTCTGTTAGATTCTTTTACTTTTGCCTTGTGGGGGCTGGAAATACAGATACCATACCTGGCTGAAATAAGGAAATTTTTTGAAAGTTAGATAAACAGGCCTGGATAGTTTCTTGATGAGACAGGAGAAAAAAAGTCAAGGGTGACCCGAGGCTGCTCTCAGCTTGATGGTGAGACCATTCATTAGAATGGAAAGAAAAGAAAATATTTCACTTCAGAAGAAACATGATCAAGTTTCAGACCATATATTTTTGGGATTTCTGGGATAGTCCAAAGGGAAATTATTTGTGCATTGTGGGATATCAAGAGAGAATTATTGGTTTGATATAAAAATTTGGGATGTTCCTGAGGTAGAGACCATTGATGGTGCATAGTTCTAAATGAGAATATCCACTAAAAAGAAAGAGCTTTGATAAAATCCTGAGCTCCCACCAGATCTTTTCAAACAGTCTGAACTAACCAAGACTCTTCTGGTGGATAAAATGATTTGAATGTTGATGACACTAGTTAGGACCTGTTGATTGCTTCCAATTTTCCATCTAAAGTATTGTCTCTTTTAAGCCTCCAACAATCCTATGAGAAGGGGATTGGTTAATCAAGCCAATACGATTGGAACTAATGAGCTCAGAGACGTACTGCTGGGTGGGTCTGTAGAGGCATTTCCCATCAAGGGGACAAGCGATTCTCACTTTGGGAAGCACTTTCAGGCAATGAGAGATACAGAGGTCTGAGAGAAGAGTGGGGGTGCCCACCTGTCTTCACTCTTCTCTCTTGGAGCCTTTATTCCCTGACATTGCATTCTGGCTTCTCAGGCCACCCAGGATCCTCCAGGCCCTCAGCGCCAGACCTGGCCTCCTGGGCATCCAGCCTTACTGACTTAGAACCTATCAGATTCTCAGCCTTCTAAGCCTGCATGTATGGTAGAAAACAAGACCTGATTCCTGAAAGTTGCCCTCTAGCCTCATTGTTTGTGCTTGCACACACACACACACACACACACACACACACACACACACACACACACACTCACTCATGAGAAAACAAAGTAAGTACAATTAAAATGTAAATGCCTTTTATGTCACAGATGAAGAACACAGATGAAGAGGCTGAGGAGCTTTGGGGGGTGACAAGTTAGGAAGGGGTGGAGCTTGGTTCTTCCCTCACTCATAGCTCTCATCCACTGTTTCCAATGGAGAGCAGAATTACCTCAGCTTCCAAGGCCTCCTCAATCTCTGGCCATGAGTCACTATCCCAGATTCACTGTTCTTAGGACAATTTAAGTGCAATCTAATTCTTTAAAAGTCATGGAAGGACTGGAGATATATAGCTTGATAGTATTTTCTGTTCTCTCTCTCTCTCTCTCTCTCTCTCTCTCTCTCTCTCTCTCACACACACACACACACACACACACACACACACACACACACACACACGGGGGAATTAAAAATAAATCTTAAAAATTATTTGGATTAGCTATCAAAGCCACCAATAGTTACTGGTAAACAGCATATATTTCCTGCTCATGAGATATCCAGGGTATCCTATATCTTCATGAGTGGAAGAAGCAGAGAAACTAGCAGAAAAAAAATAACCCTAGGAAGGAAATGCCAAAGGGGAGTTTAGAAAGGTTCATTCCAGCCTCCAGGTCTGGAAGGGCAAAAGTCAAGGGCTCCAAAATAGGAGCATAAATATATCAATGCTGTTTTGACTTCCTTTTTATTTTTTTCAGTTTCTCAAGGTAGAAAGCCTTCCTTTTGTAGCTAGACCTTTAGGGGCAGATGAGAAACCACCAGTCAAGCCCTTGGATAGGCACAGCTTGATTCTACCAGTATTGGGTGTGATCTTCCTCCACACCACTGTGTCACCCCTAACTACACAACAACCACACCCTCACATGAGGAAAAGATGCTGTGTGGTTAATATCGTGGTCAGTTCAAACAAGCTCTAGCATTATCTTAGCTAGCTAATTTTATGTCAACTTGTCATAGCCAGAGTTGAAGACACCTTGGAAACCATCCTCTGGGCAAGTCTGTGACTGGGCTAATAGAGGTGGGAAGACTCCTCTCAAACATTTCAGGACCACGCCATAGGCTGGGCTTTTGGACCGTGTGAAAGGAAGAAGGGAACTGTGTGTCTGCCTTTCTCTCTTTGCCTTCTCACGGTAGGTGTCTTGCCTTCTTCCTGCCTCCAGACCTTCTCTGCCATTAGAGACTGGAACTTGAACTGTGAGCCGGAATGAATCTTTCCTAATTTTAATTGCTTTTATCGGCAATTCAACTCAGCCACATGAAATTACCTAATCCAGAGGCCATGCCTGATTAGGCCAGCCCCAGCTCTGGCTTCCTCTCCGGTCTTGCCAGATAGTCACTGGATTTCATTTTTGCTTCTCTTAGCTGCCTGTTCTTCCAGGGAAGACAAATGTATTTGGAATCCATTGCATCTGCTACAGATAGGAACTTCCCGGACATTTCTCTGTGGGAAGATGATGGCAGCCGACCAGGGATGCCTTTGAGAAGTGTCCAGTCAGCTTCCTCTGGACATTGCCAGAAGCAAGATAATTTAGGAAGACAGAAGCTCCTAGAAATCAAGTACTTTGTATGTTTCAAAAGAAGCAACCATCTCTGTCTTCCTATTCCCTCTTTCTTTGTCTGAGTGGCTTCCCATTGAGACTGTCCCTTACACTGATGTGGTTTTGCAGTTTTCAGATCATCACTATTTTAACTAACATTAAATGTCTTCATCTCCAATGTGTAACAGGCCAGAAACCAGGTTTACAGAGACTAAGAGTTCACTAAAGAACATAACTCTGATACATAAATCAGCTACAAGTAGAAACTATTTTAATCTTTTAGATTCTTAGTGTTCTTGGTCTTCTCTCTCTCCAATGTCCTCATGGTCTTGGGACATGCAGCTTCATTGTACCTATGTATGCTCATCTCCACTTGAACACAACCTTCTTGAAGACCAGATCTACACATTTTCTCTTGGATGGCTCATGTCTAGCTTGGTGCTTCCTATGAGAAAACAGTGGAAAGGACCGAGGGGCTAACGCTCAGCTGATAGCACTTGCCTAGCAGGGACAGAGGCCTTGGTATGAGTCCTAGCTCTGCTTAAACCAGTGTGACAGCACAGAGATGTAATTTCAGCCCTTAGAAGAGAGAAGCAATAGGATCAGAAGCTTAAATAAAACCATCCAGGCTGCATAGCTAATTTAATACAGGCCTTAGATACATGAGCCCTAGACTCAAAAATAAATAAATGAAGTCTACCTCTGCACAGAGAAGACAGTGGAGCAGAGAAGAACAATAGCAATAAAAAGATGTGGTCTCCAGAGCCATGCTGTGCCAGCCCAGCTTTCTTTCTAGATCTATTTTTCTCACATACAGAACAAAACAATTCTATTTGAACAACCACTTCTATTATCTTATGTTTTAATTTTGTTTTCCCACTTAGACACTCTCCATGGTAGGAAACAGGGGCTAATATTTCTATTTGTTATAACACGTATATATTACTAGCAAGTACAGACTTAGGGATGTGAGTTTATAAAATATTTCCATATGACCACAATATTTTCTTCCTCAAGAATTTAAATATGACATGCTAAATTGTGATGGCAGGTCAATAGATCTGAACCTCAACCAAGAGCCCAAGGGCTGATTCTCTAAAGGAAGTGTCCTGCCTCTGGCCTTGATCTGGAATGCAAGGGTGTAGCCTATCCGCTTTCATCAGTCCTGCGGAACATCACTTCTCTATGTAAAGGGCAGCTTTGAAAACCATGCCTTCAGTTATCTTGGACCTGGACACTTCATTAGAATGGGCAAGGTATTACTCACTGCATATGGGCAGGTGCTGAGGAGCTTCTATGTGGGCATAGGATACGGTTCAGCAGGTGGCCTCAGTTCAGTCCTGGGGACCTAAATGGCTGAAGGCTAGACCTGACTCCCACAGATTATTCTCTGCTTGTTAATGAGCACTGTAGAACACTAGAACACACACACACACACACACAGAGAGAGAGAGAGAGAGAGAGAGAGAGAGAGAGAGAGAGAGAGAGAGAGAGAGAGAGATATGCATGCAAGCATGCACTTAAAAATAAGCCTTTAAAAGGAATATAAACTCCAGCAACTTCAAGGAACTTCAAGTATTGAAAAGGTGCTTTGAGTATTAAAGCCAACAGAAGGTGGAGCAGAAATAAAATGCAGATGTGCTCACAGGGCTTGGTCCCCACCCCTATAGCACCAGCCAGGTATCCTTGGTTCCACAGACATTCTGGATCTCATTGACAAGATGCAGGCTATATTTTTCTTTCTTTGGGGATATCCATGTGTTTTAGATCTGAGGGTGGGAGTACTTTGTTTTCAGACTTACAAAGCATTCCTGATTGCTGTTTCTCTCCTCTGAGGTGCTGCAGTTGGGACCTTGGGCCTCATGCAGTCTAGAAAACTTTTGCCTGCCATTGAAATAGCTCTACCCCAGTCCCCTCAGTCATGACTCAGTCCATTACAGGGTGCCATGGATAAAGACCCCCACGACTGGCTGGCCTCTTGGGTTTTGAAATCTAGAGTGTCATGAGGAAAGGTCCCCAGACACTGATTCTTACTTTAGCTACAAAGAAAATTCTCCAGAGTTCACCTTCCACACCTTAGCAATCTTTCCTGTTACTTAGGAAGTGGCAGAGCTCAAAGAAGCACAGGGCTAGCAGGAAACCTTTCCTTAGTGCTGAGATCATGTGACTGTGAAGGAAGAAGAAAGAGACAAAGAGAGGAAATTCTAAGATGAAGAAAGAAGAGATAAACTATTAGTATGACATTTCTTATTTCTTTTTAGTTGTGTGAGTGTGTGCAGATTCTTACAACTGTGCATGGAGCGTAGAAACTAGAAAAAAATTGTTGGGTGTCTTCCTCAATTGTTTTCTACTAATGTTTTATTTAAATTTATTTATTTATTTTTGCATGGTGTGTGTATGTGTGTGTGTGTGTGTGAGAGAGAGAGAGAGAGAGAGAGAGAGAGAGAGACAGAGACAGAGAGAGAGAGAGAGACAGAGACAGAGACAGAGAGAGAATGAATAATATATAGGAATCTGTTCTCTCCTTCCTTCTGTGGATCTCAGAGATCAAATTTAGGATTTTAGACGTGGTGGCATATTTCTTTACCTACTAATCCATCTACCTTAGTTACTGTGATGAGTCACATGGTGATGAGACACCATGACCAAGGCAACTTTTATGAAGAAAAGCATTTCACTAACTGGAAGACTTGCTTACAGTTTCAGGAACTTCGTCCATTATCATCATGACAGGAGGCATCATAGTATTGAGAGAACATGGAGACGTGGAGGCAGGCAGGCTGGGTGCTGGGGGAAGTAGCTAAGGGCTACATCCTGTTCCATAAGCCACAGAGGTTGAGATTAAGGTAGAGGTAGAAAGAGGAGAGAGAGAGAGAGAGAGAGAGAGAGAGAGAGAGAGAGAGAGAGAGAGAGAGAGAGAGGCGGAGCATGACTTTTGAAACCTCAAAGCCCACCTCTAGTGACATACTTCCTCCAATGAGACCATATCCACTCTCCATGGCCACACCTTCTAATCCCTCTCACATAGTGTCACCCCCTGATAACTAAGCATTCAACTATATGAACCTATGAGGGCCGTTCTTATTCAAAACACCACACCATCTTTCTGCCTTCCACCTTACTCTTTGAGATAAAGTCTCTCTCTGAACCTGAAACTCTCCCTCCACTGGCTGGCCAGTGAGCCTTGGGGTCTCCTGTCCCTGCATGCACAGCACTGTGTTTGCAGGCAGGCCTGTCCTAAGTGGGCTCTGGGATTTTGACTTTTCCTGTGTGCACAGCAAGCACTTCTGAGCTGCTTCTCCAGTTCTTGTGTTTTCTTTACCTGAACCTGTCCTCTGGGACTGATTGTGAAGCCTGGTCCACTTGGAACTCTTGGTGTAGCATATATTTGATGCCCAATTCTGAATCCTACCTGGGGCACCTCCTCCCCTGAAGCCCCAAACATTCCAATCATTTATTTTATTTTCTCAGACACTAACAGTAGTTCAAATACCCTGGGCAGCCCATCAAATTTAAAATCCAAAAATAACATGCTTTCCTTAGAGAGCTGGGACAAAGAAACATAATTAAAGACTTTTATCAATTTTTATATCATTGTGTCCTGGTTTGACTGAATGCTCCTGAGAGACACAAAAGACAGACACAAGTAATTGGTTTTTGCTGATAGAAAACCACATGGGGAAAGCCTTGTGTCTTTGCCGTGGATGTAAAGAGGGCGGCCATAGGGGCTAGTTACATAGTATAATAGCTGATTTCTAACAGAGTTTTCTCATACTCCCAGTCTGTACACTCTGCCCATGTGTCTTGACTTCTGCATTCTGGTGCCTGAGTCCTGGCTGAAGGTTTAGCTTTCAAAGCTGCCCTTGAGACAGGGCAGTGGCCAAGTTCACAGGAAATGAATGAAACTGATAGGCCAGGCCTCTGCATTCCAGGCTCAGACCTAAGGCAGGACACTTGCTTTGGAGGACACTTTGTAAAGAATAACCCATGTTCCCACAGCCTAGAAAGCTCTGTGTCTAAGCCCAACCAAACCCTGCAAACTCATTTTTCTATAAACAGGCTGCGGCTGGGGCGACAGCTCAAGCTGGTGAGGAAGTCAGATGGGAGGCATGCCTGTACAACCAGATGTGCCGTGGACTCAGCCAAAGCTTCCTCTCTGATTGGGTATCAGCTGAGAATCCCTTATTGAAAGCCTCCCATTGGCTCCCCTACCTGATACTCCCCTCCTCTGACTCCAAGGTTATGTGGGGTTATTGCCTCACTTCCTCTATGTTTCCTTTCTTATTTATCCACTCAAAATTTCATGCCCATACATAATGCCTTTCTTCCTCTTCCCTTCACATTATCTCCTAACTCCTTTCCCCTTTCATAGATCTCTTTCTTCTCCCCCTTCCTGTTCACCGTTATATTTAATTAGGGGTGCCTACTGTATGAATATGAATGGGGGCTATTGGACTAGTGAGGGATATAATTTCTGTTACCCAGCAACCATTGACTGCCTATGGCTGCTCAAACCAAACATCCTTTCCCCAGGGAATACAGATTTCCAGTTCCTTCTCATACACAGAAGATTTTGCTTTATGTCTTTTAAAGTAAAGACTGATAGGCCATGAAGTCTCTCAATTTTTTTTTTTACTTGTTATGGATATAGGGTCTCATGTAGCACAGACTACTAGCTTTGTACTTGCGTAGGTGAGTATGACCTTGAACTTCTAATTCTCCTGCACTGCCCTCCTAATTACAATCACTTACCATTATGATGATTTGGAATGATGGAAATCAAGCCCAGATCTTTGCTCATGTTTAGTAAATACTCAACCAATTGAACTCCATCCCCAACCACAGTCTCTGAGATATCATTTTATAAAAACTATTTGACTCTTTAAAAGAAAAAAATAACTTCTTTCTGGTCTACTAAATGTGTGTGTGTGTGTGTGTGTGTGTGTGTGTGTGTGTGTGTGTGTGTGTATAAGGTTTCATGCTGAAGTTAGCCTTGAATTTGGTATAAATGGTTTTGAACATGTTTGCCTCTTCCTTCAGGGTACTGGGATTATAGGAGTGTACAACCACACCTAGTCTTCTTATGCAGTGCTGGTGATTGAAACCAGGGAGTTGGTGCTTCAAGTACTGTGTTGACTGAGGGCACAGCCTCAGGACAAAATTACTGTCATCTCCTCAGTGGAAGAAAATTTTAGAAGGGAATGGTGGTACATGCCGGTAATCCCAGCACTGCAGGCCAAGGCAGAAAGATGGCTGTGAATTTGGGGGCAGCCTGATCTACATAATAAGACTTTATCACAAAACAAAGTGACAGATCACTCTAATGAGAAGTAGTAAACATTCCTTGACAACCATGATTTAAAGTAGAGCAGCATGTGACTCCTCATGAGCTCTTAGGAGGTCGACAGGACAGCAAGGAGAAAAGCTCGCTTGAGGAGAAAGGACCTCCTTACATTCTGAGAATGTGTCTGAAGCAGAGCAGGAAAAGCAATGTCCTCTTTGCAGGGTTAGATAGAGGATCAGTGTTTTGTCAGGGAGACAAGGCAGAGTCCCATCGAGTCTGTTGGCTGCTAGGGGTGGAGGTCATTTATACTGACAGACTCTGTATTTTCTCAGGGGCTTAAGTTAGTCTATGTGGTTCTATTTTATTTTCTACACACACACACACACACACACACACACACACACACACAACCCTCCCAAAACCACTTAATTTTTTAAGTGAATTGATTTATTTTTATTTAAAAAGGTTTTTTTTTCACAGCTCCCCCTCCCTTCCCTCCTCACAGTCCCTCTCAGTCCTCCCTCAGCCTCCCCACCCCATCCCCCAATCCATTCCCCAAGAAGGGCAAGGAGTCCCAAGGTGGGTCAGTTCAGTCTGCCATATCCAGCTGAGGTAGGTTCAAGGCCCTCATCCCAGTATTAAGGGTGGTTTAGGTGTTCCTCTGTAGGGAATGGGCTCTGAGATGTCAGTTCATACACCAGGGACATACTCTGATCCTACTGCAAGATGCTCCACAAACTGCCCACACCTTTAACAGTCATCTATCTTGGAGGGTTTAGTTCCTTTCCCTGAGGGTTCCTCAGCAATTGTTTCTAATTTAGTGAGCTCCCAATAGCATGGTCAGTCATCTCGGTGGCTCTCCTCCTCATGATCCTGATCCCTTTGCTCACATACTCTCTTCTTTGTCTCTCGTCAGATGGACCTGGTATTTGGCTATGGATCTCTGCTTCTGCCTCTATCCATTGTTGGATTTTAGACATGAGGCAAAGAATATCCAGTCTGGTAACCATAACCTCTGAACATCTTAGTAACAGAAGGAACTTAAGAAAGACATCAGAGATATACCCCCCACAAGGGGAAATAGAGAGATCTCTTGAGTAAAGTGGGATCAAACAGGGAGTGAGCAAGGAGAGATGAGAATAAATCACGAGAAAGGAGATGGTTGAGTGAGAAGAGCAATAGAGAAGGAGAAAAAAAAAGCAATGGATATCTTGATAGAAGGAGCCACTGTGGGGTTAGAAAGAGACCTGGTGCTAAGGAAACCTCCAAGAACCCATAAGATGTCCCTGGCTAGGACTCCAAGCAATAGTGGAGAGGGTGCCTAAGTAGAACTTCCCCTATAATCAAATAAATGACCACCCTAATTGTCATTATACAACCTTAATTTTTTAGGTTTCAAATTTTTGTGCTATTTTCAGTCTCCACATGTACATAGTAAAATTTATACTTTTTTTAATGGTTTGTGTGTGTGTATGTGTGTGTGTGTGTGTGTGTGTGTGTGTGTGTGTGTGTATTTAGGACAAAGTCTCTTCTGACCCAGATTGACCTTGAACTTGCTATGTAGCTGAAGCTGCCCATAAATTCCCTCCCTCCTCCACCTCCGGAGTGCTGGGCTGAAGGCATTTGTTATCATGTAAGCTTTGGTTTGTCTTTGAAGCAGAGTATAGCCACGTGGCCCAGAACTTGTCACTTTCTTGCCTCAGCCTCTGGGTGTTCAGATTACAGCAATGCACCATCATGCCCCACCAAACACGAGAGTCTTCAAGGCCCATTTTGAGATTTTTATGTAGATAGATACCATATACAAAGATGGGATGCTTCTTGCACCTACCAGTTTCCTGTGGGCTCCTTTACTTTTCAGTCACTATGCTTCTGCCTTGATCACTGTTGACTCACTCTGTGAGGATTCTGAGGTCTTTTTTTTTTTTTTTTTTTTTAAATTCTTCTTAACACCTATGACATCCATTTACACAGCCATGCTGGGGTGACAAGCATATGACAGTAAGAGCAGCTTTGTATATACATTTCAGTCCTAATCCGTTCACACATTAGAAACATGGTAAAAGGTTGTTGAGATCACTGTTTCTCATAGTTGAGAACAGATGAGTTATTAAAATGGCACAGATAGACAAAACACTTGTACAACCAGTATCCTATTCTGTCACTACAAAATGACAAGAATTAGAGTTAGCAGTATATAATGTTTCTGAACAGGACCCAGTCTCAGTTCCTAGCACCCATATCAGGCAGCTCACAACTGCCTGGACCTCCAACTCTAGGGGATCTGATGCCTTCCTCTGGCCTTCATGGGCACCTGCATTCATGTGCACATACTTCCACACAGATTCACATGCACATGTAATTTAAAAATAAAAATAAGTTTGACAAAAGAGAGAATGTCATAAGGAAGTCTTGCAAGATAAACATTGATGTTGTCAAGATAGTTCCAGAGGTAAAAGTGTTTGCTGTCATTGCTGATGATCTGAGTTCAAGCCCAGGGACTCATAAGGTTGGGAGGAAAGAACCATCTGGTTCCTCTATGTTGTCCTCTGACCTCCACAGGCACTCCATGGCACACCTGCTCTGCCTACCCCACTCAATAAATAAACAGATGAATAAATGCTAATTTTGAAAAAGATAAATCTTGGCAGGGTGTATAAATTTTGGTCATTATGAAGAATACTAGGATCCTAATGTAAGAATTGGTTCTAGTAAATTGTGATTGTTATATACATTCTAATTATTCAATGTTCATTAAAGTTTTTGAAGCAACTACAAAATTCCAGGCTTGACTATATTCAATGAGTCTGACCAGCTATTTTCATGAGTTCTAGGGAGAAGGAATTTGAGGAAGAAAGAAAAGCAAAAAGGCAGATATTTATCAAATCTGAATGACAAGGAAGCTCAGAGCCCTCAGGTGTAGGGAACTGAGGAGCTAAAGACACTGTCAGGCGCTAGGGTGCCAACTAAGGGTTAAATCCTATGACACTTCACCTGTTACCACCACTGTCAGGTAAGTCTTCCATGTGTCCTGGAGGACACTAGGGTCAAAAGGACATCTTCAAAGTCACCCAGAGCCAGAACTGAGCATGCAACAAGTTTCCATGTATTTTATTTTACTTGACTCTGAATGATGAATCCCAACTCCATTACCAAGGTGAAGTATGATTTAAGATTGATGAAATTAACTCAGCAAAACTGGAATTTAGAAAACATATTTCAAGGTAGTTGTCTTAAAGTTTTATTGATGTGATGAAATGTCATGACCAAACCACCTTGGGGAACAAAGGGTTTATTCATATCATTGTTTAGCAAAGTAGGAAATCAGGACAGGAACTCAAACAGGGCAAGAATCCAAGGCAGGAGTTGACACAGAGGCCCTGGAGGAGTGCTGCTTACTGACTTGCTCCTTATGGCTTGCTCTGTCTGCTTTCTTACAGAACCCAGGGCCACCAGCCCAGAGTGGCATCACTAATTAAGTGCTCTATGAGTGAGCTTGCCTGCAGCTCAATTCTGAATTGAGGTTCCCTCCTCTTAGGTTACTCTAGCCTGTGTGAAGTTGGCATAAAATTAGCCAGAACAGTAGCAAAATTATGCTGAACAAATTCTGTAACTTTACAACTACAGTAATTTTGAAGAGACATGCACTTTTAGAGGAAGTCACACAGTTGAAGATATTTCTGATGGGTATCAAGTTATTTACTTCACAGTGACAAACCTGCCCTGGTTTCATCTCTATGGCCATGATAAAACATTCTGAACAAAAGTCCCTTAGGGAAGAAAAGGATTTATTTCACCTTACACTTCCAGGTCACAGTCTATTACTGGAAGAAGTCAAAGCATGAACTCAAGGCAGGCCTGATTGTTTTTCCATGTAGTATTACCTCTAACCAGGGAATTCCCTCACAGCCAATGAAATGTGGTTGAGCCAGGTAGAAATGATTCTTTCTGCATTGCTCATTCACAGGCTTATCCTTAACTAGCTATTTATATTTTCTAGAAAGCCCTGCCTAGGGATGGTGCTACCACATTGGGTTAGGCCCTCTTGAATCAATTAATAATCAAGACAGCCCTCCAGAAACATGCCATAGAACACATGATGGAGACAATTCCCAATCTAGGCTTTCCTCTCAGATGACCCTAGCCTGTGTCAAGCTGATAATTAAAGTTAAATAGTATCACACTGAAATAATATACGGAGAATATGATACTGAGACACTTGGTAATTCTGAGGATCCATGTATGGTCATACAGTTCATCTTTACCTAACTACTAAGGGTGCAGCATCAGAGACCAGAAACACTGTTCTATTGATGCTCTGGCTTCATTGCTTAACCTGGACGAATGATCGGCACAAGATCTGTGAGTGTTCAAGTGCACTTTATAGTATTTGATCACACATGAATGTGTTTGCACTTGTGTGTGAGTGCCAGGTGTGGGCACTATCTACCTTCCTCCTTGCTTTTCTTGGTTTATTTGGGCTTTATTTTATTTGAGACCACATTTCTTGATAGTCTAGAACTCACCCTGAGGGCTAGATGGGGGGTTCAGCAAATGCTAACGATTCTCTTGTCTCTGCCTTTCCAGAGATTTTTTTAAATAGGTTCTAGGGAACTTGAACTTGAATTCAGGCCCTTATCTCATGTCAAAAAATCAGCACACACACACACACACACACACACACACACACACACACACACACACATGCATACAACCTTTAAAAATGAGAATTAGAATAACTTTTGTGGGGAAAGAAAACAGAAATGAGAAAGGCCTGGGTTTTTTATTTATATATAAAATTCCTTCTTTTCACCTACTTATTTTAAATCTAGGTACATTCTGACGACTGGTTTTGGAAAATACCACCATACCTGTGTTAAAAGACTATGTAACTTCCTGGCTGCCACCCTCCTCATATATATCTTTTTCTTTTTTCTTTTGTTTCCTCTCTCTCCCCCTTTTTCTTTCTTCCTTTTTTCTTTCCTCCTTTCCTCCCCCCCTCTTTCTTTTCTTTTCTTTATTTGAGGCAGCATCTCATGCAGCTCTGGGGAGCCTCAGACTTCCGCATGTCAGGCAAGCACTCTTCTACCTAAATTTCCTACTCTTTGATTTCAATTTACTTCCCTGCAAAGATGACTCTCCAACAAGAGGCCTCCCCTGCCCTGCCCCAAGCATGCTCGATCACAGGGTGGTGTCTACCCCTTACCCCCAGCCCTTCCCTTTAGTTTCACTAATGGAATTAGTTGTCTCTAGCTATCTGCCTGCCAGGAAACTTAGCCTGCATAAATGCTTATGAAAGGCATTTCATTTATCTTACCTCCTGGGGCCTCTGACAAACATTTCTCCCCCAGGGGCTGCTTCCCCTGATTAACTTCAGCTTGCACTGTATTTACATTATGTATAAACTAAGCTCCTTATGGGATACTTTGGCTCCTTATAGTCTATGATGTAAACATAACATAGACATGACTTATACAACGTATTCTATTTTACATTTATTTACTTTGTGTGTGTAAGCTCAATGCCATGGTGTGTTGTGTGGAGATGAGACAATTTGTTGGAGTCAATTCTCTTCCCTCACGGTGTAGGTCCTGGAGATAAAGTTCAGGTCATCAGACTTGCCCTGACTCCTTTCCGCTTTCAGTTCCTGCTTCCAGGTCCATGCCTTGGCTTCCCCTCATAACTGTAAGTGACCAGATGAAATCATCCTTTCCTCCCCACGTTGCTTTAGGTCAGTATTTTATCACAGCAGTAAAAGATAAACTTCAACAGCCAGGAAGCTTCCGGGACCCTCCTGTCTCTGCTCCTAGTGCTGGGATTACAGGTGATGGTTTACCAGATTCAGCTTTTTATACGTGGGTTAGGAGAATCAAGTCCAGGTTCTCAGGCTTGTAAAGCAAGTATTTTACCATCTCAGCTATTCCTACAGCCAAGTCATCTTATTTTTTAATTTCCAATTTTCCTTCTTCGTGTGTGTGTGTGTGTGTGTGTGTGTGTGTGTGTGTGTGTGTGTGTGTATTTCCACTTGACCCAACGACTCAACTTAGAATTGCCTAGGACAAGAGTCTTACCAAGTGATTGTCTAGATCATGTTGTCCTTGAGAGCATGTCTATGCCAGATTGTCTCCATTTTACTAACTGACATGGAAAGAAGCATTCTACTACAGACAACACCATTCCCTAGGTTTGAGTCCTTATCTGTATACGACCAGGGAAAGAGGGTCTGCAAGATGGCTCAGAGGGTAACAGCACTTGACACCAAGACTGTAACTGAGTTTGCACTCCAGAACCCAAACAGTAAAAAGAGAGAACTGACCTCTTCAAGGGCTCCTCTGACCTCCACACACATACTATTGCATATGTGCACCCACAGATACACACACAGTAAGCAAATGCAAGAGAAAGTGACGCTGAGAAAGTGAGGTGAATAGAAAGCATGCATTCATTTTTCCCAACTTTTGACCTTGATCATGTACAGCTGCTCTAGGTTCCTGCCTCGACTTCCCCATAATGACAGATTGATACTTGGAGCTGCGGCTAAGCAAACCCTTTCTCCATCAAGCTGCTTTTTATCAGGGCATTATTATCTCAACAATAGAAAAGTCACTATTGATGATGGGTTACATGTGTGACACTCACTGCCTAGAAATGCTGATGTGGAGATGATCAAGCCACCCTTGTCTTTCTTCTCTACATTTGCTTTTGGGGATCCTTTGGAGTGTTTTCTTCACAGACTATCTAGTGTAATCACGCCTAGTGCATCTCAGCTGTGTGAAGATTATTAACACCATAAATTCCTCCTCTCTCTGCTTTGTCTCTTCCTCTCCTACCCTGTCCTCTACCCTACTCCCTGTATTATCCAACCTCTCCTATTACACCACCTCCCCTACTATGCCACCCTCTCTATTATCTCCCCTATTAACCCCCTTCCTTTCCCAGCTCTTTTCCTATCCCACCTCCAGTTCTTCTCTCCCTACATTCCCATTTCCCAGCAAGAAACTAAGGCTCAGGAATGGCAAATATTTTTTTCCAATTTGCAAGTGTTAAGTCTAGAAATCTAACGTGTGCTAAGTCTGAACAAAAGTCAGTTTGCCTGGGTCAGAGTAACAGCAAAATGTAGGCAGATGATTAAACAGGATGGCAACAGCCCAATGAAACAAAATTAATGAATTTCAAAGAGAGCAAGCAGGATGTGGCCTGTGGCTCTGCAGGCTCAGGCTTGGGAGGAAGAGGCTAGAGGATTCTAGTTTAAGAGTAGATCGTTTACATCCAGGCTACTCTGGGCTACATGACACACTAGACTGGGGAGAGGTGGAGCGGGGGTGAGGGAAAGCAGGGAGGCAGGAAGGAAGCAAGGAAAGCCGGAAGGGACGCCACCACTCAGCTCCACGTTATCCTGGGCTACAGATGATCTTGATCTCAAACAGAAGCGCTGGAGGTGTAAAAGAAAATACAGATAAATGAAGTCAATGCCTCTACATCAAAGTCAGTTCCATCCATTTGTCTGTACATCCTCATTTTAAAGTTGATTTTGTACCTTGGATAAATCACTTCACTTTCTAATTTTTCCTTTCCCAGAAGCCAGTGTGAAGAGGGTGAGAGAGGAGACAAGATGTCAATCAACACATTTGGGAGGTGGAGGCAGGCTGATTGCAGATTGCATCTAGGGGATTGGCAAACTCCTTCCCTAGACAGTGTTCCAGTCAAGCCAGACCACAGGAAAATACCAGCTTTATCCCTGTGCATGAAGGGAGCCTTAAGACTTGGGCATCTCCTAGCAGGAGCTGATTTGGGGGTTTTAAAGGTGCCTGGAACCTCCCCTTTCCTCATTTGGCCTATTAGGTACCCTGCCCCAGGCCATCCCTATCTTTCTTCTTGCAAAAGCTTCTGGAAACAAGTACCTAGAATCTCAGCGTCCACATAGGCCACATAAGACCCTGTCTGAGATATAGAAAACAAACATAGAAAGGTTACATTTACAAAAACAAAGCAAAACCAAGTCTTAGAAAAATGAGAAGCCATTGCTGGTAAGCTTCATCTGAAAGGCCACAGGAATGGTGGCTCTTTTGACTGCTAGTCCTGAATTTCCCACACATGTAGAGCAAGCCTCGTGCTCTGCTCCTGCTCCCACTTCTAAAATGTGCATCCCTAACCCAAGAGTTTCCAAGAAAGTAGAGTCAGGGCCTGAGAACATTTACTGTTCTTACAGAGGACCTGAGTTGGCTCCTAGCATCCACCCACATACACCTGAAACGGAGCTCCAGGGGATCAGATGTCCTATCCTGGCCTCCTGGGACACTTGCATACATGTGCACATATACACATAGAGATGCTCAGACATATAAATAACTTGTTTAAGAAAAGGCATGTAGAACTACAATTGCTCTTGTAGTAGGAACTGCTGTTTTGTGAAGCAGGAAATGGGTGAGGCTTCCCCTTTTCTGAGCCTTCCTCAGGAGGCCCTCTGTACAGGACTCTCCTGGGTCACTTTGAATGAGATGCTATCAAACAATACTGGTAATAATCTCAATGATGAGGACAGGCAACTGCAGCTGTTTGATTTCTATGGAGACAGAAATGAGGTTCTGAGGAAATTTAGAGATGCACAGCCTTTTCCAGATGAGACTGCTCTCAGAGGAGAAATGCCAGAAAGGAGAGCATCAACATCTGTGTCTTCCTGGCAAACATTCTACATTCTCCAAATAACCTGGCACTAGGCTCTCCAAGAGAGCCTCGTGCACAGCTGGAGGATTTCACACATGCTGATTTGGAAAACATCTGGAGTACTGCTTCAGGTGTTTACAGAGGTTCTGAGTGATGGAGTTAAGCCTCCTCCTAACAGGCAGGATTCTGAGACAAGGAGATGAGGGAGTCCTGGGGAATGGTTTTGAAAAACTGTTGCCATGGAAAGTGGGGTCCAGACTATCATTCTCCACAACAGATTTCATCAGGTTACAGCCCCCCAACCACAGAAGTAACCAGACCTGTGTATCCAGAATGGTGAGAAGCTGTGATTGGCTGCCAGACAGCCCTTGTCTCCAGGGAGTCACTTCAGAGCCTCAGCCTTTCCACTTGTGGAATGTGGAAAATCCTGCCTGCCGGGAAGGTTGTGCTACAGATAAATCTGGTGTAAAGCTGACAGTTAGTGAACATTACTCATCCTCATGAGCTTCTCACAGGGAGTGTATAGCAATGAGGTTCCCCTTCTGTTATCTGTTGCCCAGGAGTAGACATCCAGGGTGCTAGAAATTCCTATACTTCATTTTTTGGTTTTTGTTTTAATTGTATATGTAGGTTGGGAATATGTATGGCCATGTGCACTATGTGTGTGCAGTACTCAAGTAAGGTCCCAGACCTTACCACAACTGACTCCATGATGGAAATACCATTCAGGCCATAAAACTCAGCATGTAAATAGTACCACCTGCCAAACTGAAAACAAAGACCTAATCCATCAAAGTCCATAGTTCTGGGAAAGTCTCTAAATGTACTAACCTTGGCTTTTGGCTTCTGTAGTTCTACTTCTGACTAACTGCTCTTGTTAACTAAAGTATGTCAACCAGGATATGGTTTTTATGCCTAAAATCTCTCCCTAAGAAAGGTTGGGGCCTACACTGGGATCCCAAACACACAATGTAGTCACCAGCCAGTTAATAAACTCTTTCTATTGGCTTAAAACCATGTGCAAGCATTCTTTTCTGTCAGATACCTCACAACACAGGGATGCCAGACAAAGGCATTTTATCTCCCAGAGCTTGAGTGTTGGGCAGTTGTGAGCTGCCTGACATGGGTGCTGAGGCCTGAACTTGAGTTCCCTGAAGGAGTAGTATGTTCCCTTGACTCTTGTGCCAGAATGCTAATTTTACAACATTACAAACTGTCTGTTGCCATTAAATGCCTGGCTGTGGATCCTGAAATGACTGTCAGCCTTACTTTTCTCTCCTCCCTGACCAAGAAATGAGATTCTTTTGTTCTCAGCAGTTGGTGGGTTCCCAGATCTCACCTCCAAAGCTACGAACAAAGATCTGAAACTTAAAACAAGGTTTAAATACTCTCTTTCCAGAGAACAAGCAATGGTTAATCAGGGGTGCAAGAAAAGAGTCAACTCTTTTAACATTTTAACATTATTATTTCTTTTATCTTTTCCCCTTCCTTCCTTCCTTCCTTCCTTCCTTCCTTCCTTCCTTCCTGCTTTTATCTTTCTCTCCCTCACTTCCTTCTTATCTTTACCCATCTTGAGACAGTATAGCATGTAACTCAAGATGACCTCTAACTTGCTATGGAGCCCAGGATAACCTTGAACCTCTCTGGACTTTCTCCCTGCCTCCTGAGGCCCCGAGATTATACCATATGGTGTTAGAGATCAAACCCTGGACTTCCTGCATGTTAGCATGTACTCCACCAGAGAAACTATATATTCAGCCCCAAATTCTGTTCTTTTACTTTGGTACTTAGGTGTCTTCTGGTTTTTCAGAGAAAGGATAACTAAGTGGCATTTAGACTGATCATCTGTGTGACTTATAAGCTACTTGTGTGAATATAAGCAATTGGTATGAAAAAAAGTGAAAGAAGAATTGGGTAAAGTGGTACACTTAAGTACACAACTATAATCCCAGGACCTGGGAGGATTAGAAGTTCAAAGCCACCTGTGAGTATATAGTGAGTTTAAAACAAGGTTGGGATACATAAGTCTTTGTTTCAAAAAACAAAAGAAAAATGGAGTCTTTTCTCAAGCAAGATTCAATGTAGTTAGAAGTTTTTGCCCCACCAGCAACTCTCAAAAACCCAGCAGCTGCTTCCTAATAATTAACTCAGAGGCTTAATATTATAGTAATATAGCTGGGACAATAGCTCAAGTATATTACTAACTAACTCTTACTGTTAAATCAACCCATAATTCTCTTTATGTTTAGTTGAATGGCTTGGAACATTTTCTCAGTTCAGCATTCTCATCTTGCTTCCTCTGTATCTGGCTGACCACTGTGTCTTGGCCTTTCTTTTTCCCAGAATTCTCCTAGTCCAGTATCCCCACCTATATTTCCTGTTTGACTACTGGCCAATCAGCATTTTATTAAACCTGAGTTTAATGAGTGACAAATCTTTACAGTATACAAAAGCATTATCCTACAGCAATTCAGATCATAGAAGATTTTATGTAATGAGACTCTAGTACTTCCTAGTTTTATATAGCATCCTTTAAAATAAGATGCAGTCCATGAACCATGATCTGTTTCACTCTGGACTAATGGCTACACTGTGATGAACAGATGGAGAAGTCTTAGTATTTCTATCTGGAATTATTAGCTGAGCAACAGGAAGATGCTATAAATGTAGCTAAATGATGTTAGGCTCCATACTCAAATTCAGCAAAGACAGAGCATGTAGATGTAAGAATCAGGGGCTTCTTATAAAATATCTATTCCTCAAGCCAGCCACACAGGAGTGATGGCACATCTGGGATAGGCTAATCCAATTTGAAGCATATGTGCTATGGTTTAGTTGTGGCATGTCCCCCACAAACTTACATGTTTAAGTACTTACTCTCCACCTTATGGTGGATTTGACAGGTTGAGAAACCTTTAGCAGGTAGAGATTATTGAAGGAAGTTCATAATTTGAGACACATCTTGATGTTTTATAGACAAGCCCTGCTTTCTGTCTGCTTTCTGCTTCCTGACTGTAGACAAATTGTGACTAGTCACCTGGTGCTCCCATTGCCTCTATTTCCTGGCCAGGATAAACTTCCAAACCCAGGGTTAGATGACTGCTTTCCTTAAAATCCTGGTGAATGGAAAGCAAATTACCAGATATATTATGTTGGATTTCTATTGTGATAAAACACCATAACCAAAAAAGCAATTTGGAAGATGGAAGGATTTATTTGTTTGCAGGTTATAATCTATTATTGAGAGACACCAAGGCAGGAACTAGGAGGTGGGAACTAAAGCAGAGACTACGGAGCATTGCTGCTTACTGTCTTATTCTACATGGCTGCTTTCTTATACCAACCCAGGACCATCTGCCCACTGAGGAGTGAGCCTTCTCATATCAATCCTTAATCAAGAAAATGTCCCACCAACTTGCCTACAGGCCAATCTGATGGGGACATTTTCTCATTTAAGGTTCCCAGATGACTCTGGCTGGTATCATGTTGACAGAAATCTATCTAAGATATCAAGCTTGCTTCCCCAGTGACAGTTGGCATCTCTAGTATGGTCAGAGACCTCTTTTAGGTGTACAAGCCTGACCAGATGCTCAGCCCACTGCGACAAAGACATGAGCCATGGCTAGTGAGTTGTAAAGAAGCAGATAGGGTGCAACAAGAGAACTTTCTTAGAACATAAAACCCTGTGAGACCACAAATCAACCATTGCATTTTTTTCCTCTCAAATCAGGATTTTACTCTGATTTTTTTTATATACTTCTTTATAACACACACCCATGCATACCATTCCTTAACACATACATGCTCCCAGTGTAGGTCACCATGTCCCTTCCTGTACAACCCTCTTCCTGTGTACAGACTGGCTACAGTGAGGACCTTTGCCTCCCTCCCAGCCAGGGAGGAGACAGCATCCCTGGCTGTGGGAAGACACTTTTAATAAACTATCTACTGAATAATGCATGCCCTGTCTGAGAAGTTAATTAACTGAATTCACTTATTCAAATAATGGTGCTAAGAAAACAATGGTAGTGGTTGAGTAGGAAAATCTGCCCCTGACAGTGTCCTTGCCCTTCGTGTTACTGAAGTCACAGCCAACACACTGAGGGTTGTGTGAATATATATTTCCAATTGTTTGTTAGTTTTGTAATGACAGAATCTAAAAACTGTGATTTGACTTTTTAATAACATACAATGAAAGCCTACAGTCAACACAAGCAAGGGAGTTTCCACTCTGCCTGCAGGAAAGATGGAGAAGGTGGTAGGGTCAAAAAGCACTTTCTTTCTCACATTTTTAGTATTTATTGTCTACCTTTAAATGCTAGTGAACTTATAATTCCACAGGAATGGATTATTTCCCATCTCAAGGCCTTCTATTAGTCAATCTTAAAAGACAACTGGGGGCATTATTTTAGGTAACTCTAGAGAACACAGAACTTTGCCCCTCCCTCTTTGCATGTGTGTAATGTGTTACTCTTTGCTGTCAGTGAATGAGAAAGATGAGGTAGTATGTGGATTCTGTCTGTGGAGTGACTTTTCCTGGATGATGTGCATAAACATCTACTCACCTCATGACACCAGGGATAAGACCAATGTAAAGATTCCACTCAAACAGTTTGAGAAACCGATGATGATTTGTTGGGCTTAGGGTAATACTAGTGAGGAGTATTACTTACAGTGTAGACTGACAGGATGTCCCACCCTATCAGACAACTTCACAGACTACCACTTTCCCTTGGCATCTCTTCCGTGCACTCAGGCATTTGCTGAGATTACTTGTCTACATTCAAAGAAGAAACCAGGAGGGATGATGCTGGAATTCCCGTGGTAGGTTCTGTGACTCGCATCACCAGCTTCTCCTAAGAAGTGTTCATAGCTCCATTTTCACTACCATAGACCTCTCTCCTACCACTACTATCACAGTGTTGTTCTGGTTATGCCATTGCCATAGCAACAGGACCAACCATATTTCTAATCCAAGATGGATCCTCTGTGGGGTTCTTAGTCTTCTTAATAACAGGAGTTAAGGTAGACTAAGAATAAGGCTCAAGGACAATTTTATCAGAAAAAAAGGCAGGAAAGTTGTAAATTTTCTCGACAACCTTAAAGAGGAAGATGGAGAAGAAGAAGAAGAAGAAGAAGAAGAAGAAGAAGAAGAAGAAGAAGAAGAAGAAGAAAAAACCATGCCACCGGTGAGCAGCCTCATGGCAGAAAACGGGGAGGGGATAACTTCAAAGAACTGTAAAGATCAGAGTCCAAGAATTTACCATATCTGAAATCAAGAGAAAGAAAAGAAGAAAGAGGGAAATATATGATTTTATGTGTCCTTCCTTGAGCAAAAAAGAAAAAAGGAGGCAAGTTTAACTACATAGCAACAATTTTGCAAATCTCTGTACTAAGGGCAGGCTTTCCAGGAAGTAAAACTAAACCATCTAATTAATGGATAATTATTCTGTCTATATCTAGCATGGCTTAAGTGAATCAGCCTTTTAGGGACATCACCCCTCAGCTAGGTTACTGACTCTGCTTCAGTACCTTAGGCTATTAGGAGTTTCCTCTCTCAAGGAGAATGTAGATTCTCTTTTGGTTTGACCAGGAAGCAGTAGCTTTGCCCTAAGGAGACACCACATAACCCAGATGACCTCCTAAAGTATGTCAACTTTCCTAGCTCTGAAAAGGTAACCCTAAAGCCACTTAGGAGATGGTTGAAAATGAGAAATAGTTATAATCTGTATTCACCACAAAAATTTAGAGGTATAAGTCCAAAGCTGCATGCCAGAATGAATTAGTATCAGGACCAGAGTGTTATAAGGACTCTCACAGCCTTCAGCCAGGGTGCTCATTTAGGAGACAATAAAAACCAGAGCTCAGTCTGGTATCCCTGGCCAGCAACAGTTAGGTAGGTCTCAACCCCCAAGGAGTCTCACCCAGTTCCATTCCGTTCCCGCAGCTTCTCCCATCTCCTCACCCCACTGCCTACTCTAAACCTGGCCACTGAGCCAGGCACAGAAGCACTCCAGAATGTATTAAGGTGATCAGTGGCTCATTTTAATATTAAAATTCACAGCTCTGGGTGGAGATGTAAGATGCTAATGAGATACATGACATTATATGTAGAACTACATGTTACAGACTTACATATGCAAATGACCAAAAAAGGCCTTGATATGCAATTGACTGAAAATGCCTATGCAATGTGTACTCAGTTCCCATGCTTTGTTAGGTAACTGCCAGAGAGAGGGTCAAACTACATATCTCTGGGTGGCCTGGAACTTTCTTTTTTTTTTTTTTTTTCAATTAATAAGTTCTTTATTCTGGAAAAGCAAATCAAGTTCATATTCATATAAACACTGACATTACAAAGTACAGAGATGGGGAAGGAGAAGACAAACCCTCTACAAACCTGCTAACAACTGTCTCAACAGGACCATACTGCTCTACCTACAGTTGATCATTTATAAGATAAACCACAGGTAAA